>CAIGRS010167734.1:0-15524 GCA_903798395.1 Fraxinus floribunda | reverse complement strand
TGTATCTATATATTAAAATATCTGATTTTAGAAAAAATAAACATCAAATTTGATTTTAGAATTTAAGTTTTGAAAGATAGGGAATTTGGTAATTTTCACATTTTACAATGTTATTATTTATGAGCAATATGAACTTATGGGCCTCAATAAAATAGGTCCATCCTATAATGGCCCCGTTACGTAATAATTATATATTATTTAGTAATTAATAACCTACTTGATTTACACGTGTTGAGTAAATTCCTTATGATTATATTAATACAAAATATTTACTAAACTATATAAACATGAATCTCGCAACACAATATAGCTAGGGATGGCAAAGGGGCAAGTCGGGCAACCTTCCCAGCCCTCCGTTGAAGGCGAGACGGGACAGTGCGGGGCAAGCCCCTTACCCCGTTTATTGCCCGTTTAAATTTTAGTTTTTGATAATTCATTTTATTACTCATATTCATTAAAGTGAGATAATAATATATTTATTAATTTTTAAAAGTTAAATTATTCAATATATTTGGTAAATTAAGGCTTGTATTGTTTGTCATATTCCTTAAATAATCTTAGTTGTCATCTTCTATTAGAACTAATGAAATTTCGTGAAATTTTCCTATTGAATTCCTTAAAAAAAATGAAATTAAACGTGGGCTGGGCTGATGCCTTGTTACCCTTACCCGCTTAGCCCCCAACCCGAATACCCAATTAAGTGGGTAATCATCGTTCCATTCAGGGAGGGACCTCACGAATATCGAGTTTGACGAGTTTTTATTTTTATTTTTTGCCATCCTTAAATATAGCCAATACTAATATGAATAAAAATACATGGACATAACACATTATCCACAACTAGACGCTAGAAATTTATAAAGTACGAAAATTTTATATGGATACAATATATGGAGACTATGCCATAGTCTCCTGCTAACTAGTCATTTATGAAGTAAACAGGTGTGCTTATGATATCGTTTATAAAGTATCAATCATAAAAATGATTCACATGAAACATAAGTAATCCTTTTACAATGAAAAACAGTAGGTTCCCACTAAATAGTGGAGTCCATCACTCCAAGGCCCAGTTTGATTGTGCAAAATTTTTTATGAAAAACAAATTTTGCGTTTTTTGATACACTTTTTTTTTTCTTCAATGGAATTCATTTTCTTGGTTTGGCTCACACACTCACATAATGGTGAAAATTGATTTTCCAACTATTTTTTTTGTTTGGCAATTGAAAAAATTCTAGACATAATGGTGAAATAAATTATCAATTTTATTGACAATTTTCATACAAAACAAAGTCAAACGAATGGTATTCGGTATGATAAAAAAAAAATTTAGCAATTGGAACAAATTCTAGACCCAATGGTGAAAAAAATTATCACTTAAAAGGACAATTTTCATGAAAAACGAAATCAAACGGACACCAAACTTTCAACATTTTTCAGATGGAAAATTATTTTAATCAAATACAATTAATTACAATTGCCAGTAAAACAAATTCAAGGCAGTTCAATTCACTATAATTCATTTTCTTTTCATCAAAATTTCACATTTAAAATCAAACGGACCCTAATTGTAAAAATAAGAGAGAAAATACAAATGAATTGTAGGAGCATACACATTTTGATGTTTTTTCCCCTTTTGCACAGTGAAAATTTACAAATGACATAATTAATTAATATAACAGAAGTGAGGGGATATGGAATTAATGATTACTTTCTAATAATTCTACTTTGATCCTATTCACAATTGATGAGTATTAAAAAGAAAAGGGTTAGAGCAAATTTAGATAGAGACCAGAAAAGGAGGAATCATGGAGTTATTGTATTTTTACCATATGCGATAAAATTGCACAACTGGTCCTGGACTATTTCCACTAGTATGATGGTCTCCAAACTTTAAAAATGAGGAAGCAGATCCTCAATCTTATAATATAATTGCACGATTGGTCCTAAATTATGAAGATATTCAGAATTTTGCGTTAAATTGTCACCTAGCCCTTATGTAAAAAAGTCTCATTCAATAAATTTTGCACTGGTTAATGAGAGGAAGTAAAATTTGACTTCGTACAAATCACCATTTGGTTATCACCAACAAATAAGTAAATAAGAAAAGACAAAAAAAAAATGTATATAATTTTAATGTATGATGGTACGACTAAATATGCATTACAAGACTATTGCAATCAATACATGTGAATATGTTGAATTTTATATTTACTATTTACCATTTGAATTTGATTGTGGTTAAACATAATTAACTTATTGAACATCATAAGTGGAACTCATATCTCTTACTTTGAGATATTTAATCACTTGAGGCCACTTAAGTTACTCACACACTAGTGTTTAACACCAATTTAGCTAAATTACATTACTCTATCCAATCGCAAGATTCTAATTTGTGTCACGCACCAATTATTTATAAAGTCTTGAACCCACCAATATTGGGTTAGAAACACGAGCGATCTCCAAAATTTAAGCAAAAAATCATGGTCTATTGTTGTTCTAAATTTTCGACTAACATAAAAAACTAGAACGGTACTTGATTTTTCCTATCAAGTGTTCTGAGTTGTTCAACTTCAGTAGCTTAGGGAAAAAAATCTGGTAGTCGAACTAATTGCAATCGCCTAGGACCAACGTTCTATGAAGTTTAAATTTTGAGATTAATTTAGCATAAAATAAAGTGCAATGATCAACATAAAATTTACTAAAGTTTAACGAAGACCAGCATTTTCGTGTAAGAATCAAGATTCTAAGTGTATGTTTGAATCTCATTAAAATGAGAATAGAATTTTTGACATAGTGATTAAAGGAAAAATGTGTGGTGTAAAAGTGATGAAATGTTTTAAATTTGTTTATAAAATTATTTTATTTGGAGAATTCGTGGTTAAAATCAAGAAAGAAAAAAAATGAGAATAAAAATAAAATTAAAATGGGTGTGAGTTGCTTAGAATTTAGCACGTGGTACACGCGTTTCCGTGGGGACACTACCGGATCCTGTAAGTCATTAACTGTCAACCCGTGTGTGTTGATAATCGGGTCAAATCACAAGACGTCACTTCAAAAGCATTTGTCTTGTTTTTCTTGTAATGCGGACTGTATCTTATCGAAACACCACACTCACTTCGCAGTTTCCTCCATTGAATACGAACTTTCTGAAGCAGTACCTACATTGAATTCTGATTAATATTCATTTGTCTTTTTGTTTGATATTATGTTAATCTACCATCATCATCATCAGTCAAAGCTTCTTAGTCACCTTCAATTACACGTGTCGACTGCTTATCCGCTTATACACTTGTTCCTGGCACTCAAACCAGCTGGGCACCTGTCAAAAATCCCACTTTTCTTAGCCAGGTTAAAAAGTACAAACCGTGGGCAGCTCCCTGCTCCCCCAGCTGGCCTTTTCCGCGTCCAAAACGTATATAGCTTACCACATAAATACATGAAATCATACACAATTAACAAATCTAATCAAAGCAGTCATAAGTTATAAGCAGCTTTTCAAGATCAATGGATAATTTCAACGAGTTCTACTCGGACCCAGTTTTTCGAGTGCAAGATTTCTCGTACTTGACTGAAGCGCCAGAGTCTTCATCTTTATCTGATAATAGCATTAGCGTTAGCAGAGCCACTTTTTCTGATGACGAAGTTTTGTTAGCTTCAAACAACCCGAAAAAGCGTGCCGGGAGGAAGAAGTTCCGCGAGACGAGGCACCCGGTTTACCGGGGAGTAAGGCTGAGGAACTCTGGTAAGTGGGTGTGCGAAGTCAGAGAACCCAACAAGAAGTCGAGAATTTGGCTGGGAACTTTCGCCACAGCGGAAATGGCCGCGAGAGCTCACGATGTGGCGGCATTAGCACTTCGCGGGAGGTCAGCATGTTTAAATTTTGCTGATTCAGCTTGGAAGCTACCAGCTCCGGCTTCCACTGATGCTAAGGACATTCAGAAAGCTGCAGCAGAAGCGGCCAAGGCATTTGAGCAACCGAACTCCGAGTCGGGTGTGAGAGAGGAAGCTACCACTACATCGCCGGAAAATGTGTTCTTTACGGATGAGGAGGCACTTTTTGGCATGCCGGGATTGATTGACAATATGGCTGAAGGGTTGATGGTACCTCCACCTTATAACTGCATGGACACTGATGTTGTGGATGCATATGCTGACATGTCTTTATGGAGTTATTCCATTTAATTTTTATAAATACCATAGGACCATAGCCGTGCTTGGTTTTTTGATTTACTAGTACAGATAAATGACGTGGATAAATATGATTGTATAATGAGCAAAAGAGTGTTCAAAAGTAGTTATTAGTTCATGAATAATTCCCCATGTACAGGGGATAGTTTCGCGAAAGGCCCGGGCGGACCCCACATGTATTAAAGAAAATATGTGGACCTCACCATGTGTGTTTTCTGTAGACCTGTTGTAAAAGAAGATCCTGTAGTCCAAGCACCCTTTAAATCCCACCACAGAACTGAGTGGAGTTCAAATAACTTGTCTTAGATCTTTTAGGACAATTGCATATGTGTACTCCATAGATGGGTCCAAGTTATAAAGGAAAATTGTTGTCTACAAAATTTGTCAAACTAATTTGTTTTCAACACATAATGATCTCATTATTGTGGTTAACTATTTAATAACATTTAGGGTCCGTTTGATTGTAAAAATGAAAAATGGGTGGAAATAAAATGAATTATAGGGAACTAAATTGCCTATAAATTATTTTACTGAGAATTGTAATTAATTGTGTTTGATTGACACCTAGAAAATGTTGAAATTTTGAATCTTTTGCTGCTCGTTTTGTTTTATTTTTCATGGAAATTGTCCATTAAAGAGAAAAAAAAAATTCACAATTGTGGATAGAATTTATTTACATTGCAAAAACCAAAAAAATAAATAAATAATTAAAGCAAAAGAGAGAAATTTGGTGGGAAGTTGTTTTCCTCAAAATCATTGAAAATGCAACCGTGTGAGGCTATCCAAGAATTGCAAATACCAAAAAACCTCTTTGTATCAAACAACACATTTTGGGTGGAAATGGAAAAGATTTTCCATTTTCCATGAAAAATGAGCTCAATCAAACATGCCCTTATAGACTATTAGGCTTGTCACAACTGACAACGCCATTTATTAAAAAATTTCCTCGAAAACGTACTTTTAAAAGTTTATGTAGTGTTGACATTGAGATGTAGTAACATTAAAAAATTACATTTACAACTTCTAAATAAAGTTTCAATTTTAAAGGGTTTAACTTTGACTTTAATAAAAGACATGCTTGGACTGGAGGTTTCAACCTTACGTAGATAAGTGATTAGACTTCTCAAATTAGACGTATATGAACTTCAATCATTGCAACACCAAGCATGGTTTTAAAGAAGCTGACTTTCATGTCATTTTAAGAATGAACTTTTTAGTTGCAAAATGTGCTCCAGTTGACTGTGTTTTCGTAATGTTGTGAAACAAATAAAATACTAGAATTGCTCTGATACTACTTGTTGTAAAATCAATCATCGAATTGAGATGTTAAAGTTACATGACAAATAATGAAGTATTAGATCAAGTAAAAGAATAATAAAGACAAGAAATATAGCGGAGGAATTAAGAGATTTTATTGACTCAAGAATAATGGAGAAAAGAGAAATTAAATTACGATGGATCCTATAATTTTAGTAATCTATTTTCTCACATTACAAAATTGTATAAAAGAGTCTAGTATTTATAGGAAACTTGTAGGGAACGTCCAAACTCTCTTGGTAAAATTGTTGATGAAATATAGTCAAAAAATCAAGTCCAAAATGAAATAGGAAAGAAAAAATGGAACAGAGCGGTAGCGCCCAGGTGCTACCCCCAAGTGCCTGGGCACTGGGGCGAGTGCTTCAGGGCTGCGCCTGTTGTTAATAAAACAATATCGCGGCGAAAATCCTTCAATTGATTTCAAAATATGTTTTTCTCCATTTCAACTCTTATTTAAGTTCAATACTAATTTTCAACTCACAATGAGCATCCAAAATAGAATTTCAACTTGATATATGACTCCAATAGTATTCCAAATTTGAATTCTTCATGATATGCACTTTAATTATAATTTTTACTTCACACGCTTTAACAAAAGAGTTCGGGTCACACCCAAATTCCAACACATAAAGAGGTTGTATTCAAGAGATCGGGACAACTTGAAATTGTTCTCAATTGGAAGAAAAGAATTTTTCCATCTTGTGTGATATCGGCTCTTGATGACGGGAGAAAGCTCAAGATGGATTGTAATGCATAATTAGTTCGTGTGATTGACAAATCATTGGGCTGAAACTCGAATATATTCCAATAGTTCGAAATTTCGCTAATGTATTTTAGAAGATCTTCCACGATTACCACCACATAGGATATTTGATTTGATTCCGGGGACAACACCTATTTCATGGTTTCTTAAAGAATCACTCAAGGAAAGTTAAAGGAGGACAGTTGCAAGAATTAGTTCAAAAGGAATTCATTAGATAGAGTGTATTTCCTTGGGAGCGCTATTGTTTATTAAGAAAAAGAGTGGGCAATGAGACTGTGTCTTGACTAAAAGTAGTTGAATAAGGTGACATTTTAAAACAAGTATCATTTACCACGGTATTTTCTAAGATTGACTTGCATTCAAAGTATACTCATGTCAAATTCAGAATTGTCAATTTACTTAAAAGTGCTTTTAGGTCTCGATATGGTCATTTTTATTAGTTGGACTAGTTAGACTCGAATGGACTCTAAACCCTTTTTTGTACAAATTTTTTAAAACTCATTTTCAATCATACATTCTTCAAATAAAAAACTTGCATGTAGAACCATAATTTTTCATCACTTTTTAACTAAATGTTCTTCAAAAAAATTACTTTTCGCAAATTATATCCTTAAAAAATTACATCAAACATGTCCTAGATTGTGTAGACCGAGTAATGTGAGAAAAGTGTTTGAATTGGCTTTTATTCCTTTACTCACTCTTCCATATCCAGTGAAGAATTTGTGGTTTGTAGTGATCAGATTAGAATAAAGCCGGTTGGTCAAGGCCCATGTGGTCCTGGCCATATGGCAGCTCTATTCAAATTTAGGCTAAATTGACGTTGAAGTACAAACCGTGGGCATTCTCTCTCCAGCTGGCCCTTTCCGTGTGCAAACTGCAAAATTCGCGTACTGTGCGTAAAATGAACTAGTCCTTCCAGTCTCCATCACACACACACATATGCATACATATAAAAGAACATGTTCATAGCTCTACTTATCACTACTCAAATCCCTTTTAAGCACTTATATTCAGACAGCTTTTCAAGATTAATGGATATTTTAACAAATTTCTACTCCTACCCAACTTTCTCTGTGCAAAATTCGTGGTCATCGACTGAGGTACTGGAATCTTCATCTTTATCCGACAATGGCATTAACAGAGCCAATTTTTCTGATGAGGAAGTTTTATTAGCTTCAAACAACCCAAAAAGGCGTGCAGGGAGGAAGAAGTTCAACGAGACGAGGCACCCTGTTTATCGGGGTGTGAGGCGGAGGAAATCTGGTAAGTGGGTGTGTGAAGTTAGAGAACCCAACAAGAAGTCAAGAATTTGGCTGGGAACTTTCCTCACCGCTGAAATGGCTGCGAGAGCTCACGATGTGGCGGCAATAGCGCTTCGAGGGCGGTCCGCTTGCTTGAACTTTGCTGATTCAGCTTGGAAGCTACCGGTTCCGGCCTCCACTGATGCTAAGGACATTCAGAAAGCTGCAGCAGAAGCAGCCAAGACCTTTGGACAACCGGATTCCGAGTCCGATACGAGTGAGGAAGCTACCGCTATATCGCCGGAAAATGTGTTCTCTACTGATGAGGAGGCTCTTTTTGGAATGCCGGGGTTGATTGACAATATGGCTGAAGGGTTGATGCTACCTCCTCCTTACTACCTGGACACTGATGATATGGAAATGGAATCATATGCTGACGACTCTTTATGGAGTTATTCGATTTAACTTTCTTAAAAATATATATTAATTTAGGGTTCTTCTTAGCCGTGCTTGATGTTTTGTTCGTTAGTACGGATAAGTAAAGAGTAGAGTAAGATGGATGTTTTGTGCTCTGCGGGCTATTTGTAAATGAGTATACTACACGAAGAGTTGAATGTTTTAATGGCCACTGAATTTTACACAATGTCACGATTTACTCATCGAATTATTGAACTTTGCTATGTCCTATCTATCACTCACTAGATGAAATCCGTTAATAGATATGGTTACGTGGATGACAGAAAAATGACATGCCCAGTTAAATGCATCCAAATGGTAAATTAAAAGTCAACTTACTGCCACATCAGCAATTCCAAACAGATCCTTCACCATTTTGTTTTATTTTATTTTTTTTTCTTTTTCCATAGCTGCCGTTGAGGTGTTCGTAAATGAGGTTGTTTAGCTGAATTACGAAATGATTTCAGGAGCGGAAAAAATGGAAGAATGGTATGGAGAAAAACACAGCTTACAGCAATTCTCAAACTCGTTGCAGAAAATGTAGATGAAATTTTTGAAGCGCTCAATTGAGATCTTTGGAAACACCCGTTGAAGCTTATCGCGATGAATTTTAAGAGGTAGAGATTTGTTTGCTAAAAATTTATCAGATTTACAAAAGGATTTTAAAACTTGAATACGAATTACAACGGGTTCCGATTCTTGCAAAGAAAGCAAATGATCAACCATTGTGTTTTCATGTTTGCCAATTGCCATACATACATGCTTAGAAAATGGACAGGATTATCAAGAAAATAAAACAAAGAAAATCATAAGCCAAATGTAAGAAAACAGGCCAAGCTTTGAAAGTGATAAAGATTACCCCCCCAAATCAAAATATTTGCTATTACTACGGGTACTTTTTATATTTTATGTCAGAAACATAACCAATAATGATAATGGAAACAAGCAAGCGTCCAATCTAAACCTACTCAGACTAGAAACAAAGAAACCCGCATCGATAAGCATTTCAAAGAAATGCATCAGAGCAAGAAAAAAGTAGACAAAATACAAGATAAACCAACAAATAAGTCGATACAATCACATTCTTCAGCTAGAGAATGAGACATTACTTTGTCTTCTTGATGAGCATTGATGTTCTGAATTCACTATCATCCCGGGCAAAACTCCACCATAGATAAGTGAGAGGTATCGTGGTTGCAAGGGAAAGAGCATGAGCATCAACAAGCCCCCAGTATGGAGGAAAGTCATATATATCTAAGAGCATGGAAGCGGCTCCTCCAAAAACCACGACCCACAGTTTCAAACGGGATGGATGTCGAGTAACACCAGCCCAGACTGCCCACAGGATAAGCTGCAATGCACCTATTACTGTACAGACTATCATGTTCAAGCCTGAAATATGTCATGATATAACGTCAGGTTCTTTGCTTCATTATTCAACTTGGATTCTAAGACTAAGATTTCTCAATTGTAACACATGCGCATGTATGCAAGACATAATTATAAAAGAAGATGACACAACACAAAAAGAACCAGTTCTCAGTCCCTGCACTGAGCAAATCCTCACTCTTTTCGTTCTAAATCATCAAGAATATCGCATGTTTGCTGATCCCCCAATGCTCTCAGAAATAAGAGATAACTGAAGCACTTCCTAGCAAATATTTACTGGTGCCTCATAAATTGGTGCTTTCTTCACATTTATCCAAATCTCACGTAAAGGATCAATACTTTCTTTACATTTATCCAAGTCTCTCCTTGGTCCTTACAGTTGATTCTACAGTCTATAACATTTTGCTCCAACATTTGTTTGGCTATAAACATCTGTTTGGATGAAAAAGATGCATGTCAAAAGATTTCACTTTCCCATGAAAATCATTCCTGATGGTGCTTTTCTCCAAGACAACTGGGACACTGATAGAACTCAGTCATAACGGCATACAAAGGATGGAGTACCATAATTTTCTCGATCAACAAACAGAATATATGCTAGACACTAATCAATGCTATAGGGTATAGCACATATCCAATATCTTGTTTCTCCCCTCCTGCTGATTTCTCTTATCTTCAATGATCATGAAAAGTGTTGTTTTAATGAAAAAGAGTGGTCATTTTCTAAGCATATGGTTTTACTGCTAGTTTTCAGTAGCAATGCACGAATGGGTATTTAGAAGAAACTGCATTGAGAGTGGGCTTACCATAGTCGAATTGATAAAAATTCAAATACAGGATATGGGTTGTCGTAAACGCAATTATGGGAGCCGCAACCATTACCCTTGCAGCCTCCAACCTCACATTGAAAGCTCTAATTGTAGCTAAAATGAGCGAATATCCAAGCAATGCCACAGCAGATGAGTAATCAAGCTTCTCCGTCAATTCTACGTCTCTGCATACGATTCATGGATATCAAGAAAAGCAGCAGAAAAACAAGGTCACACGCGCATATCAAGAGGCTGCATTACATATGATCTCCTAAATGTATCGAGATGCTAGTTTCAGACACTTGGGAAACTTGAATAAATTCAAGTACGTGTATCTAATATTTCTTATTTATTATATGCCAAGGAAGCATAGCCATATGAATAAAGAATCGCTAAATATGTAAACGTAAGTGTTGAGAAATCAAATATTCCCAATGAGATTCAATGAATTTTTCTCAAAGAAACGTATCAGCATTATAGAAATCCCTTAATAACATTTTATTGGCACATGCTCATATGAAATGATCAAATCATGTACGGGGAGAAATTCAAAAACTACAATTTATGATGCCTGTAATATATGGTAAATGAGGAAAGGGAGGAAGAAAATTCATGCTCACCGACTGTGGAAGACAGCACTCCAGAACCAGGTATTCATTGCGAAGATTGCATATAAATGCCACATGCCAGTGTATTCATAGAATGTGGTCTTATTTGGCCTAAAAGGCAGCTTGTAGTTTACAAGGATGAAAAAGGATACCCATCCATGGAATTGTACAGCGAGATTAAGGGCAGAGAGAGCCACAGAAACGGGTTCCTGATGAATCAAACATATTAAGGCCTATTACTAAAATATAAAGCAAATGAATATCAATTAACCTTCCATAATGTAGGGCAATCAGTGCTTTGCTTACCTGGATTCCATAGACACGTCGGAATGGCCACCTCCCATGATACTTGGTAGGCGTGTAGCCAAGTTTCCGCCTTTCCTCTTCCCTAGAAAGCATACATTCATATCGACAGTCACTGCGGCAGTCCCATTGTTTCCACCGCATATAAAGTGGCTCCTGCAGATACCATGGGCCATCAATGGGGTTTCCATCAGAGGAAAAATTGCAGTGTTGAAAGCATTCATTCCCCACGCATCCAGTCTTCTCACATTGCTCTACACAAGTCCTAGCAGTGCCAGTATTGAAATCAAAAGGTTCAATGAGCCACATCAAAATTAAACTGCTACCAGAAGCCAACTAACATAAGAAAAGAATGCAGCTCAAAGTCAGTCATTGATTATTTCAGAATTAAGCCAATTCAAGCATGTGAAAGAGTGAGAACAAGGTACCATAAACTGTGGGTGAAGTTCATCTGCCAACCAAACTCTTAGAATGACCACCTCACCTGAATTCTTCAATTATATGAAGGAATAAAAAACTAAATTTTTGGTATAAACTACTATTTCTCACACTCGTGCACATGCAGCTGAAAGTTTGCCAAAATAGTTAGCTTATTATGGTAGTTCCTGGGGTTTCAATTCTTTTAGTGCAAGTGGTAACAATGATAAAGATCTCTCAACCAAAATTCTTAATTGTTCCATTCTGCAGTCGTATGACCTCTCTCTTCTCAGAGAAAATATCAAATTCTGTACGCCAAATGTATAGGAAAAGCAAGCCCAAATAAATTTGATATGGTTTGACAAACTGAATGCCTGAAACCACAAGGTGTTTGAATTAAGAAATTACATGCTTGAATTTGATTCTTAAGGGTTAGTCCAAAGCCCTCTTATTAGTACCCGAAACTCACAATAAAAGCTTTTGATCCCTATGTTTCCCCTGTATTACACTCTCGCCTCCCATTTTAGATACCGCTTATATATGTTACAAATGAATATTGAGCAGCATAAAGAAGAAGTCTGTAAGACTTGGCAGCCAACCTTCGGCACCACAATCCACCTATCTGAGAAATCCCCAACTTGGAAAGTTCATCCACTAGAAAATCTACCCTGGCTCGTTTCAGAAACATGATTAAACCCAACCCAACCAATGCTCATGTTTAATTAAGTTGGGATTACAAGTTGATTCTAGAAGGGATATCAATCACATCAATCTATAATTTTTTGCGGCCCACGACGATTGTAGCTAAATTATACTACAACAAACTTCTCTCCTACATCAAGATTGTGCTACAATGTATGATTTCGAGGACACAACCTACACCTAAATCATTGCCCTTAATTCAAACTGGTTTCTGATCCATAGCATCTTTAGAACATATGTCAAACAAACCAAAGAACAAAATCCGCTCGGTCAACATTATGATTTTCACAACTCCAAATGGCAATACCCATGATCTTGGAATAAAACCGGTTACTTGGGATAAATTAAAATACTCTCTTGTTAAGCTAACATTTGAAACACAAATGAAATCTAATTTCTAACCATACTTATACCGCGTGAGACTATATATCCGTGTTATCTTTCAGTGTCGCTACCATGTGATCATCATACCCCATTTTAAAATAAGGAAAGCACTACTTCTACACAACCAAGTTCATGGAACTTAATACAGACCTAATGAATGATTCGAGTCATCATTCTTCCTTAGATATAAAAATAGAAAGCCAGCAGTTATCCTTGCTTTCTCTCACCTTTGGAAGTGGCTTGCCAGCCTCATGTACCTCGTATCGAAGGCTTTATTGTTTAAATTCATAGATTGAGCAATCATTGCAAAGTATTTTCTTATTCTAATTTGCCTTCTTTTCCTCATTAAAAAAGAGATATCCCTTCCTGTGCTCTAAGTTTAGGGAGTTATCTTTGTACATCAAGGTTGTTGCTAGACTCTTTTAAGAATTTGGAAACGCTATAAGAAGTAAAATGGCTTTTGTCTAATTCTAATCTTGAAATGAACTTTCTATACTAGATCAGAAAGCTATTGAACTCGTTCAAGCAATCTGTTAATTTTTTCTCACTTGGGCTGCTGCTCTGTAAGTTCTACAGAGCTTTTTGCGAGACAACTTCTTCAGCTTGCTCATATTCTCACTGTCGAATTCCTTGGAATTGTCATCCAATCAATATTGATAATTTTGTAGGCAACAAAAACCCAAATCATGCTGATAGGAGTCAGTTATCGTCCACGTGTACAGTTCACGGTAAAAAAAAATCGGGACCATTCGCATATGAGGCAGCAGAATGGAATACATTGTTCTGATGTTTTCCTAAAACAAATCCCCTATAATCAGGACCATTCGCTTTAGGTTCTCAAGCATGAGGAAAAGTCTAATTGAGCTGAATTTATTGTAATTCTATAGTCCTTCCTAAACAAATATTCGTAACTGAAAGATAAATAATTTCTTCTAAGAAGCAACCATAGAAGTTGTGGTATCAATTGCAAAGAACAGCCACATCAAACTTAAAAGATGAATCTTTACTTCCTAAAACCCCAAATTACAACTTATAAACATGAAAAAGTTTGCCATGTGATTGTCTTCGCCAGACGGACTTTCCTATATGATTATAGCTTAATGTAACAATCGATTAATTGCAATCCAATCAAAAGTGTTTTCCTTACAATTAATTTCAAAAAGAAGATCCAATAACAATTTTCCTTGAGGAATTAATATAAGTTCATATTATATCTACTCTAACCTCAATAGCCAAATTAACAAACATTAACTTTTAAAAAATAGTGGGATACTAAAATCCAATTTTTCAGTCTATTTCTCCAAAATCTTATGAAGCTTACTTGTAAATCGGATCAGCGTCACCTGAGCTCGCGCTGAGGACTCCGAAAAAACAGAAAAATGCCAACAAGAAAAGACCGAAGCGACATTGTGCCATCAGATTCGCGAACAAGAAAGAAGCAAAAGTCAAAAGGGAGAAAGGTTCTAAAAGATCTCCTTTGTTTTTCTACAAAGCACAGGGAATCGTCTTTGATTGATCAATTTCCAATAAAATTGATAAATCTTACTCCAGACTTTAAAAACGTGAGGATTAATGTTGATTTTTGTGGGTTTTTTGGGTATAAACTGTGTCGCGAGGTGCGTCAATGGCGAACGTGAATGCAAAAAAAGAGAAGGAAAAAAAAAAGAAAGAAAAGAAAAACTACTGTGCCGAGGCGTGGACTGGAAAGGTTCTTTGAGGTATGGTTGAGGACAGATTCCTCTCCGGTGCCTTCCACTCCAGTTTTCTCCGATGTAAAATGAACTAATGAATCACAGAGGCCATGTTTGGTAAACTTAAAGGGAACTTAAAAGTAAATAAGTAAATTTTTAAATCTGTTTTTTTTTATTGTTCAAAATTAAACAACACTTAAAATTATATTATCTAAATGGAAAATGATTTAAGTACCCTCCGGTTTACCCGATCCCACCGCCCCCTCACAATGTGGTGGAGCCCAAGGTGAATAAAATAATCCTCGGCCCCCCCCCCCATTGTGAGTGGGGGGTGTGGGGTCGGGTAACCCTCCGGGTAAACCGGAGGGTACTTGTAGCATCACCCTATCTAAATAATAATATGCTTTAAAACACAAACTGTTAAAGTTATTATTCGACAAATAATTTTTCAGAGAATTGATAAAAAAGTTAAAGAAAAAATGTGATAAAATGATTTTTTTTTTTTTTTTTGGGAGAATATCTTATTGAGAGCGAGTGTGAAAAAAAAAAAGTGATTTTCAAATAATAACTTTTTAACAAGGTTCTTTGAGGTATGGTTTAGGGCAGACTCCTCTACGGTGTCTTCCGCTCCAAATTACTCAGATATAAATGAATTAATGAAACACTGAGACCATGTTTGGACAAACTTAAAGGGTAGCTTATTGTTAATGTAATAAATTAATTATTTAAGGGTAGTTTAGTCCTTTGTTCTTTCCATTATTCTATACTATAACAACTCTTGTATTTTACATTTTAGCCCTAATTTCTGAGGCTGTATGAATCGGTTTTCCTCTCCCTCCTCTCTTGCTTCTTTTCCCTTGTTTGATTTGTCAATTGGTTTATATGATTCACATGGTATCAGAGCTTTAGTCTTGGAGGAATAAAATGAGGTCCGATTTTTCTGGGATTGCACCACCTGTGAGGCTGTGAGGAGCTTCATTTCTGCTTCAAGTGAAGCTGGTGTTCTTTGGTTCTGCTAGCCAGTTGGGTTTGCTTTCGATTTCAGGTCAGCTTCAGATTGGGTTCTTCGTTCAGCTGGAACCTTGCTCCTTCTTTGTCTTGCTCCAGTCTGAGTTCGGCCATTGTCACTTCCTTGGGCAGTTTTCTGTTTCTTTCTTCCGTTTGTGGTGTGTTCAGTTCTTCCTTCTGGGTGCTATTCTTTGGTTCCTTTGGATGTTAAAGCCTGTGGAAAAATTATTATTTGATTGCAATTG
>CAIGRS010167717.1:0-10786 GCA_903798395.1 Fraxinus floribunda | reverse complement strand
CGCACGTTTTTTCTCACTAGTGATTAAAAGAAGGGTGGACAAGAGGAAAAAGGTGATTTATATATTTTGTTTTGTATTTGAGAGGTTAATGGTGATTTTATGGACACTTCATAGACTTATTTTACGAAAGTGTCCATAGAGATAACGTTTCGTTAAAAATAAAATGTTGAGGACTTCAATATTTATTAAGCCCCCGTTTGACACCCATTCTTATTTTCATTTTCATTTTCATTCTTATTCTTAATTTCAACCACACATTCTCCTAATAAAATAATATTACACAAAAACCAAAAATTTTTCATCACTTTTCCACCACACATTCTTACATCAATCACTATTCCAAAATTTCTCTACTTTTAAAAATGGGTTTCAAACAGGGACTAAGTACTTGTTTGACTCACATTTTTTTAAAATACATTCTTTCAAATAGTGATGCAAAAAAACCCGCCCTTCCTCATTCAAAAACCTGCCTCGATGGGTTGGCTGGGCGGGGCGGGGAGTGGCGGGGTGCACCGCCCCGCAGCCCCGCTACAATCTCTACTTTCTAAACACATTTTCAACTACACATTTTTCTTGCCGCTTGCTTGGCGTCATACGTGGAACGATGACGTGGAATCCTTATTTTCGGAGGCAAACAATTTTCATTATCATTTTTCTACTCATTTTCAACCACACATTCTTCAATAAAATAATATTTTCAATTATATCAATAACTTTTCTTTACTTTTTAACCACATATTTAACATCATATCAATATTTAAAAAAGGTTGTGGATGAAAGTGTAAGATGGTGCAAGTTAGGGATAATGACGACTTAATTACAAAGAGAGATGGTATTAACTGTATTAATGAAACCTCGTCGACTTAAAAATGCAATTTTCTCGTTTATTCTTTTCTTCTGCTATTTGGTGATCAAATCAAATCCAAGTTGCAACACCTCTTGTTTACAGCATCGAATAGAATGGTTGAGATGAAATTTCTTGGAATGGATTTTAGCTGTGCGTTGGGGTCACTGAGCAGAGGTGATTTTCCAGAAAAGGACTGTTTGCTTCCGTTGATATCAAAGCTTCTTGGTTACTGCATCGTCGCCGCCTCCACCACTGTCAAACTCCCTCAGGTAAATATTTTCCCTTTTCACAAAAATCAATCTTGTAATTATTTTTCAATGTGTAATGGCTTTCTTGTCGAAAATTTAGAAGGTTTGGGTCTTTGACATGGGATTTATTGTTGACGGTATACTTTCAGTGATTTACTTGTGTTGTGTGCGATTAAAGTGTAAATCTTGGAGTAATTGAAGATAACTATTCAAATGATTATTAGCATTTTCATAATGCCCCCTTTCATAGAAGAAGATTTAGCTTTTAAATTATTGATTTTATTTTCATATTCAGTAGGGTGAACTATAACTCAACAATTGAAAATTAATGTATGGAGTTATTGAAAATTAATATTGTTTCTTTAATATTAGTGATGGAGTTATTGAATCATTAGCAAACAATTTCCCGTGTTAAACTTGAATTTCTAGATCTTCAATTTTATGTCTAAGCATGTTTATAGTTGGAGAAACCAAAATCTGATAATAATTATTGGGACTTCAGGAGTGTCTCGGGGTATGTTTCTTTTTCACCCATGATAACGTTTGGCTTTTCTGATACTGCCAGTTCTTTGTCCAATTGATTATGTTTGAGACCAGTATTGTGGGATCTTATCACAATTAACGAATAAGAAAGTGATAACACCATAATAAATTAAAGATTGAAATCTTATGGCTACCAAAAATGGTAGAAATTACTTGGATGGTAAATAAATAACCATAGTATGACACTAATGATTTTGTTTAAATTTGTCATTTGTCTAGCAACTGCCGTTTAATTCATTTATTTTTCTTCTTCAGATACTAAAAATTTTGAAACACAAAAGCATCAGGGGACTAAGTGTTGTGGCCTTTGAACTTGAGGTGGTTGGTTATACCATTGCTTTGGCATACTGTCTCCACAAAGGGCTTCCATTTTCAGCATATGGGGAGTTGGCATTCCTTCTGATCCAAGGTATGTTCAATGGATCTGGATTTTTTATTTTATTTTTCTTAACAAGCATATAGCAAAAGAGGATAGAGAGAAAAAAAGATTTGTAAAGAAGCTGTTCTCCATGATTTCAATTCGGTTTCCCCAACTTCAGTTGGCAGAATTAAAGGAATTTTACAAATCATATTTCTTTTTATTCATTTGAGTGATCACTACCATTGCTTCAAGCAGTTTGTTGTCATCACTAGTACCTATGATGTACATACACTTCTACTAAGCAGTGTGTATGTGTGTGACCTCGACACTCCACAGACACTTGAAGACATGTATCCAACAAGCCATGGGACCTTGTCCCATTTCTTATATATTTTTAAAATCACAGGCTTATAAGGCATGCTTTAGAGACACCTCACAGGAAATTGTCCAACATGACGTATCTTATATTGTATAAAATAAATAAAGCGATAATATGTGAATTTAAAATTTTAAAGAATTTAAATCGACATTTTTTGAATGTGTCAATGCCCTATTTTTTGAACAATCATGTGTCGGTGTGTCAATGTGGTGTTCTATCTGACACACATGTATTTGTCCGTGCAACCTTGACTAGTACAAATGCTTTTAGATCACATTGGTCAAGCATAAACAAAAGAAGTAAAAGTTCATTTTCAACTATGTTAACTTATTTTGAATGTAACTCTTATCTTAGTGCCAAATAAGTAACTTTTTCCAACTTTCACATATAAACGAAAGCTACATATATTGAAATAAACTTACTTACTTTTTGGTAAATTTACTTAGCCCACATTTGACCACCATTATTTCAAAATTCTTTTTTCTACGTACTTATTTTTAATCATATATTCACATAATAAAATATTCTGCACGTAAAACCAAAACTTTTAACTCATTTTTAACCATACATTCTCCAAAAGTCACTATTCAAAACTTCATTTTACCCAAATAATGGTTGTCAAACAGGGGCTTTAGTAAACGTTATAAGCTTAGCCTGAACATGCCTAGTCTTTGCTTCGACAAATTCATCTGAAAAATTTAACTGTACTAATACTCTGTGGATCTCGTGCTTTGCAGCCATAATTCTAGTTGCAATCATCTACTATTTTTCTCAACCTATGGGAACCAAGACATGGATGAGGGCATTAATGTATCCATTGTTACATTCTATAGATTAGTGGATAATAATGAATTTTCTGTGTGTATTTATTAGTATACTAGTGAAGCGCACTCGTGGTATTACAAATGAATTCTACATTTCCTTACTAATTTAACAACAGATACTGTGGTGTAGCACCTACTATCTTAGCTGGTCAAATCGATCCCCTTCTTTTTGAAGCTCTATATGTAAGTCGATACTGTTTATTGTGTTATCTTTTTTTAGAGCATATTTGGCTAAGCTTAACAGAAAATAAAGGTTTCATTTAACCAAGTTTTTGTTTCTAAACATTTTTGGATATGCTTGTTTTTTCTTACTTTTAAGTAAGAGTTATTATTTATTTTGAAATTAACTTTTACTGACTATCAAAATAAGTAACTTATTTCCAATTATATCAATAAAGAAATTCTTTATTTCAAAATTTACTTATTTACTTATTAGTAAACTTTTTAACCCTAGCCAAACATGCTCTAAGTTATGCCTATTGTTCTTCACTTTCCTGTGTCCTTTTTGTATTCCTTGATGACTTCCTGGGGACACTCAATTTTTTTGTTTCTTTTATTAAACATGATGTTTCATGAATATGTGAGGCTTGACTATGGAGCAAATTTTAACAGGCATCGCAACATGCAATTTTTTTCTTTGCAAGGGTTCCACAGATTTGGGAAAACTTTAAGGTTAGTCTCTTATCTTTTCCTTTTTTTATTCCAATCGAAGGCATTGGAAATTAACGACATTCTTAGTCTTCGGAACATCATAAGTTTTCTATTATAATTTCAGGGGAATAAAAAATAGGAAGTTTTTTTTATTAATGTTTGAAAAATGCAAGAGAAGTCTTGTAAAATGTAGATATCAAGTGATTTCTTTGCCTTTAAAAGGATTATGTTGCTTCAACTCAGAAAAGACTCAAAAAATACCGATTGGTAGGGAAATTTAGAATAGGATTGCCTACAGAGAAAAATCTTGTAATTTTGAATTTACGTTTGTGCTAATTTTCTCTCTCTAAAACGAATAACATTACGAATGTAATGATAAGTTTTTGAAACTCTGAATTACAAGGCCCGTACTCGTTTACAAACAAAATTCAGATATCTTAGATGCTCTGTATCATGGGTCTAACGATAATCGCTTGATGGTCCACCATCTGAGGAAACCAAATTTGTCTCACAATGTCTTTATTTTTGGATGTCAAACCAGAACCCAAGATCTTTGCTTATAATTAGAGATGGGCGATTTTAATAATGAATTCTGGATATTCTTTTGTGGAATACTGAAATTGGTTTAGTGTGACGAGACTCAAAATGACAAACTCAATTCTCTAAATGTCTTCTATGAATTCACCATTCCTATCTTTCTAATCTCTTCCTCATTGGTGCCCATGTCCCTAAAGGTTTGAGTTCCACATAGGGGTGGAGTCAGAAAATAACGTTAGAATGGGTTGAAATTTAAAATTTTTTGAATAAACTCGCGCCATAAGAGGCTAAACTGATGACAAAGAGTGTACGACACTCAGTGAAATAAAAGAATTCTAGATGTTTCATTCTAAAATGTCTCACTCAATCTTTTTATATTTTCTTACCAAATAGAAAATCAACCCATGGGTTAAAAAATATAAATTGACTAAATCATGATCAAAATAAGCAAATGATACATATCCACTAAAAAAAACCTTGAAATTATTTAATAAATACTATTCTAAGAAACTTTGACGATCAGTTTTTCCAAACAATTGAAAGCTTTGGTCGAAACTCGCAATCAATAATACATCACTATATATTAATGTCTCAAGATATTATTTGGTGTGGATGTATTCTTCTGCATCACTTCATTTCATAATAAGTGAAGAATCACATCCAAAGTGAGAAAAATTGATTAAAAATTATGAGGGTCCAAGGAAATTAGATTTAATTCATAACAATGTTTGGCTCAGTTTCAAGAATATATTTATATATAGATCAATTTATAAATAAATAAATTTTAACAAATATTCTTTTATTGACAAGATAGAATTTAGAGCAAGTTATTTATTTTGATCATAACGTCTATTTCATTATCAAAACGAATAATTTTTTTTTTTTTTATATAAATATGAATAAGTAATATATGAAAACATACTTAGAATTAAAAATTTAATTACTTTAAGCTTAACAGAACATATAGTGTCTCTAAACTATTAAAATAAGTAATTTATTTTATTATCAATTATAAAATTTACGTAATTATCATAAGTAAATTTAGTCAAACATGCATTATTAAATTAAATGCTTAAATCGGCAATAAGATATTCATATTTCATGAATATTGTGAAAAGAGTATTTAATAATTGTAGTCTCTTTAATAGAATTTGAATAAATGAGAGTTGGACCTTAGATATAATTCAAAGTTGAGTTGGGCTAAGACAAATATTTGGGCCAAAATTGAACAATTTATTCTGAATTTTCCATATGGGCTAGGGGGTAGGGCTGGGCTATAGCCCAGCCTAGCCCCCCACTACCTCCGCGGCTCCGCCCATGGTTCCACAGCTAAATAGACTCAGAGCATGTTTTGACCGAGCTTGAAAAATTTACTTATATAAGTTCACTTGTGAGTAATTAGAAATTCGTAGAATAAATAATTTTTCGGGTCAAAGTTGGAAATCAGTAACTTATTTTTGTTTTTACTTTTTTTTACTTATAAGAAAAACGCAATATATCCAGACATGTTTGGAAATAAAAATTTACTTAAAAGGTTATGTATTTTAAAGCTTGCCGAACACACACATGGTTAATAGAACAACTTGTGCTCATTATCTACCTGCCAAATAATCCGCAGAGGTCAGTAGTTTTTCCCAATATGTGCAATGAATTTTACAAAACTGATGAAACCAGTTTCTAACTTAGTATGCACATCTATTTCAATGTGGTTACATATTCAGTACCGTAAGCAAGCATTAGCACTATTGCTGGAAAATATCATGGCAGGCATCTATCTTGTAATTAATTAACTTCTGCTTTCAAATTTCAACTGGTGCTCATAGCCAGCCAGAATACTATTATATTTTGTTTTTAACGATGCATATTCTATCAATTTTTTAATCCTCGATTAGAAGCTGCAAGTGAACTACTCTTCCAAGTTAAAGATGTTTATTCGTTGGAAATGGCTTATTTTTTTAGGCTAACAAATGGTAATTATTGTTTGAGCAGAATAAAAGTACCGGGGAGCTCAGCTTTTTGACCTCGTTAATGAATTTCGCAGGTTCCATGGGTAAGTTTGTATTGATTATCGCATCAGTATGGGCAGATTCTATAGATTCAATATATGTCTTGGTGCTCACTTTTTGTTTCTTGGCAGTGAGAGTTTTTACCAGCATGCAGGAAAAAGCACCAATGAGTGGTAACATTACCTCTTTCTTACTTTATAAGTATTTTCAATAATTGCTGGAAAAGTCTCATCTTAAGCATCTAAGTACAGAAACATAAATAGCATATTTGGTAGGGAGGAGTCGATAGCATTCTTCTTTAGTATTTTCTCAGTCTTAACAAATTTTCTACACTAAAATGCCATAAGCACCTTCCCGCTTTCATATGAAAATTTTCATGCATTTGACATTGAGTATGAGATGTTAAGTAGCCTATACTTTTGTACTGTTAAATATTTCAGATGAGAATACTGAAAACTTCAGTCTTATATAATCTTGCATTTTTTGCATCACAAGTCATCACCTATGCAAAGTAGACAGACTGAATGAAATTATGGGATGCTAAACATAATCTATTTTCTTGTGTTGCCATGAAACTTGTTTATATTCATTATTGGCCATTGTGGAGATTTCAATTTCTTTTTATCGATAATCATTTGTATTTGACACTAATAATTAAAATGCTTTCATTTGTTGTTTCTTTGTTAAATATCCTTCATCTTTGGACTACGTAATTTACTTGATTTTTATTTTTGCAGTCATTCTGGGCTCTGTGATTGGAATCATGACAAATGGTACAATCTTAAGTCAAATAATCTTATACCGAAAGCCACCTGGAAAGAAAGAAAAGAAAGCAGACTAAAGAACTGAGATCGAGTCCTTGGAAATATTTATAAATTTCAAAGTCAAGTTCGTTTGCAGGGTTTTACTGGTGCGAGGAGGCAAATAACATCATCGTGTCTTTCACTGTCGAAAGTCAGTTCTTTATTCACAGGTTTTAGATACTTTTTACTTAAGCAGACATTATTAGTTTATCATTGAGAGATTCTTTACACCAAAGATGCTGATTTGTAGATGTAAGAAATATGTTTCTCATATAGTATAATGGTTTTCTATTATGTTGTGGTATGAAGAATAAAAAGATATGGAATTATGTATGATTCGGAAAACTGTTTGTGGATATTAAAATACAAAGTCGTTAGAAATTTTATAATCCATGTCAACTGGGCATGACGCTTCCTCCTTAGAAATCAGTTTCACAGGATGCCGTGATGTCACTAGCATATTCTACGTGTGACTGGCTTTTGAGCAAGAAAAAGAAAGTGGATCGATCTTTCTACGTCTACCTATTCTGCCTAGTAGGATTCTTCAACGCATCCTAAGCCTTCGATGCGGAATTTGAGTTCCCCAGGGACTCTCAATGTGATTACCCGTCATAATATTCGAGTGCCATTAAATCTTTATCTTGAACATTAAAAAAAAAATTTGCTTTCAAAGTTTTTCTACACCAATAATTAAAGAATTCTTGAATAAGTCAGTACACACTTAGTGGGTCTTCTTTCGCTCGCCACTTCACCAGCCCTTTCATGCTTCGATTGCAAGGAATCATTAATTTTGTGAAAAGGAAATAAGGAGGGGTGTGAGATAAAATCTTAATAATTATACAAGTACATGGGTTAATATTTTGTATAAAATTTAAGGAACATCATACATAAATAGTCAGGCATGAAAATCTATAACGAACATAATTGGTATGGAATTTTCATGCATAGCGTTACTATAATCTGGTTGAAATCTTAAGAGTGTACATAAACGACCCATAGTCAATGTTTCATAAATATAAAGTATGCATATAAATCCATTACTACATAAAAGCACTTATACAATTACATGTATCTTGTGGGAGTATATAATAAAAGAATAACGGAAATGTACCCTTGACCCACGTGCTAATAAATGAGTATATTATACTAGTTTTTGTGTGTATTTCAAAGAAAAATGAATGTACTAGAAAACAAAACATGTGATACCTATTTATAGGCATAACTATGCTTTGAGAGTTCTAATCCAATGCAACTTTAATTTTAAAAGTGATAAAATTTTATATTCTCAATCAAATTTCGGTTAATGAGATAAGATAATGAATTAAAAATAAAATATATAATTATCTCATTTATCCTTAAAATTTAATTAGATAGAGACAAAATCAAAATATTATCTCAACCATTTAAAATTTTTATTTAACGAAAAGAGATAAAATTAGAACAATATCTCATTTATCTATAGAATTAAATAAGATTTTAATAAATTGGGCATAAGTCCAAAAGGAAAAATAAAACAAAAGGTGTGGGATATCATTTTACATATGAACGTTCGTGTAACTGATGAGGCTAAAATATTAATTGTGTTTATTTGTATATAGGGCCAAAAATAAACAAATAAAATTAGGCTCACGTATACGAGTATTACAATCTAGGGGAAAAAAAATTCATAAAGTCAAGTATTAAATATGCACTAAATCAATTTTCAGATATTGAGTTTAAGAATTCAAAAGTCTTGTGTCAATTCAATATTTTAATTTTAAATAATAATATTATCAAATTAAACTAATCTATCCAAACCCACCCACTGTATCCCATCCCACCAAACAATCGTCTACCCGTCGTCATCCACTCCTACAGTCATCGTCATCCACCCACAGTCAATATCCACTCTATCGACGGCTTCTTCAGCAATGAACTGGTCATCGACGATTGGTTATCTTCTTCAACGTCGACTCAGCAGTGCTGATATGATTTTAAAATATTTTTTACAATTGAAAATTGAGAAATAGCCCATGGTATAATTTATAGAGTACTTACCGAAGCAAATAGCTTCAATTCTCATCGTCACAATTTGTTTAATTGAATTTGAGACAAGTTCGAATATCTGAGGTCAGAGAAATCAATGACACTTTGACATATGACCAGTTCCATGTGAATTGTAACCTTATGGGCATTGATATATGACCAATTTTAATTGATCTGTCACCAATTAAATTGATTTGTGACCCTATGGACATTATCTATGACCAATTTTAATTAATCTGCAACATGTGGACAATGATAAGTGATCAATTAAATTGATATGTAATCTATTAAACATTGATTTGTGACATGTGAACATTGATTTGTAACCAATTAAATTGTACATTGATGTGTGACCTGCTTATTTTAACCCGTGATTTATGAACATGGATACGTGATATAACACGATGACTTGTAACTTGTGAACAAATTGAGTCATCATCACCAACTCCTACACACAGCCACCACCACTTGCCTGAATGCACCTCAGATCCACAATTACCAGACTTCACCAATACCCTAGATCCACCATCACCACCCCCTATACACTGCCACCATTGCCTTCCCGAACACACCATCATAATGGTCCCACTATAGATAGATACGCCATCGTGTACCACTTAACAAGCCAAATGAAGGTTCTAGTAAGACTTGGAAAATGACGATGGCAAAAGTTGTGACTTTATTTCAACACAACAGAAGTTGAAAACAGAGTTAGAAAATGGAGAATGTAGAAACTGTTGGAAATGGTGCACAAGTGGGTCAACTTTGACCACATTTTAAGTGGGACCCGATGTTTGATTTATCAAAATTAATGTTCAATTAAATTCTATGTTCCGAATAGATGAGTGCAGAATATTTAATTGTGAAAAACCATTTCAATATGAATGAGAAATTATGGTTAAAAGTGGGACAATAAAAAAGAGAAATAAATGGGAAAGAATTTGAAAAATGTTCTAATCCCACATAGGTTGCAAACACAACCTTGAACCACTTAATAAATTTTAAGTTTGGAAATGAGTTTGGGCCCCAAGGGGTACCAATAGTCTTGGAAAGGGGGGAGTCTTAAACAATGTCTAGACTAATCCAAGGCCGTGCACGCGCGCGGCTGCCGACCGGCTCGGCACGAGCTCGTGCTCGTGGGCCATGGGCACGGGCTGGGCTATGTCAATATTAATTTTTTGAATAAAATTTATTTAAATTTTTATCTGAATTTAATTAATTCCCTTTCTTTGACTTAACCGTTCTATCAGTTTGCTTAAGTGGGCGTGAGTGGAGAGTTGTATGAAAACTACTCAATCGTCAACTATCTCTTCTATTTTAATGGTCCTCAGGCTTTCATTTCAAATACAAAAAAATCACGAATTCATCATGCATACATATTTTCCCTTCTGCATTAGTCTACACAGGGGCGGACGTAGAGGTTAAAAGTTAGGGGGGCACAATCGAACTTGCAAAAAAGTTGGGAAAAATTTTACAATTTAAAATTTATGTCCAAAAAAATCATATTTCATGTAATTTTGCATCCAGAAATTCACATGGGATATAACTTTTTCGGATGTAAA
>CAIGRS010167690.1:0-17172 GCA_903798395.1 Fraxinus floribunda | reverse complement strand
AGCAACATCAAACCTGTCATAAATCGTGAAATTTTGAATTTTAAATTCATATGCAGGTTTCAGTAACTTTTAGATATATCATTTCAGTAACTTTAAATTCTTCTTCTGAACAGTTTCCTTTGCTTCTAAATCATTGCAGGAATCCAAGGAGGCAGCCAGATGAACTGAAACAAATGTAAGCAGCTTAATATTACTAAGATCGAAAAGAACTCGTGACTTGAGATGTTTACTAGAAATGATATAGAAGACCTTTAAACCATATAAAATCTTAGGTACCTCTCGAGTAGCTTCAAAATTTTTGTGATTAAGTGCACATGCCTTTATGAACTTCAAATGATTATTTCACCATTCAAGGTCCTTAACTAATTGTTCTACTTTTTCAAGAAGTGACAAGTAGTTCATAATTTAAACCAAGTGTTTTCCAATCAAACTCAAGACTTACACGCCAAAGATCAAAAACATGTTCATGAAAACCAGAGTATAGTATTGAAAGGAATTCTTACAAATCTCAAAAACCACTCAACAGCTCTTCGCTAATTTCTTTACATATAAAGGCCACGTAAACCAATATTGGAGGACAACAAAAGTAAGAGAGTGTTATTAATTATCGTAATTCTTAGATCATGTAATGTTACTTGCCTTTGGACTATCTATGGACAAAATATTGTCCTCCAAATGTCTTCTTTACATTTTTCCTCCTGCTAAGCATCAATTTTCTAATTTGTTTTTTTTTTTTTCCCTCGACCTACACGGTAAATTAGTTCTCTTTTTTTTTTTTTTTCCCTATGGAGCATTTGTGTGATATAAGAAGTTTAAACCCTTGTGCGTGTGTTAGCAAAGCAAGTTTCTTTTGCTGCCTCTTAAGTTTTTCCTTACTGAATAAATTTGGATGTAGTTTATCTAAACCAAGTTTTGACGGAATTTATATCTGTGGTCAATAGTATGACGTTTTTTGTGCCATTAAATACTGTACAAACTGTATATGTGAGGTTCAGATTCTATGGGTGCCTAACTGTTCCATTTATTTTAATTCTCAACCACAAATGGAGACATCCTTCCATTCAAGACTGGTGCATTTTTAGCCAAGGCTCCAGTTTTTCCTGTCATTTTAAGATATCCATACCAGAGATTTAGTCCTGCATGGGACTCTATTTCAGGGGTGAGTTTTTGTTTTGTAATATTTAATTTTCATTATCCTATTATTTCAGTTGGGGTGAACTTTCAATCTCTTGGAGTTCCATCAATTTCGTAATATTTCAATTGTGGATGCCGATTATAGTACATTCTTACTGTTCTAAATTTTGTATGGATCTCATGACTAGTCTAATCTTTTTTACTGTATTTTGTTTACATACATGTCGTCCAGACGAGCCATGTGTCGCTTCTTCTCTGTCAATTTGTAAATTACATGTATATTACCCCTCGCAACCAGAAAAGGTTGATCCGAAGCTTTATGCTGAGAATGTTCGACGGTTAATGGCTCATGAGCTGTGCATTTTCATCAGTTTCTAGTTTTAGTTGCAAATACATTTTCATCGGTTAATGGCTCGTGAGGTGTACATTTTCATCAATCTCTTTATGTGTCTTGCTAGTGGCAATAATAATATATAGTCTTGCACATTCTCTTTTTGTCGGCACGATGTAAATAAAATCTCTTCCATAAACTGTTTAGTGATTATTCTGAGGCATTGGCTTCCAAATTGCGGTCATATATTTGAAGCTCAATTTCCAAGTAAATGCACATATAATGAACGCGTAGGATTTGTAAACTATTATAGGGAAATAGCTTATTGAAACCTATTGCTTAAGTTTCCCAACCTTCCATTATAATCACAGATTACAATAAATATTGAATGGCTGAAACTGTTAAAATTTTCATTGAGTAGTAATGTTGCTTCCATGGAAACATGCCTCACTTTATATTTCTAGGCACCAGCCGAAGTTGAGATATATACCTGACTTGGATATGTCATTGGATGGTTTCGGTCATTGGGACTCATGGTGCAACTATAAGAAAGGTTGAGGGAGGATTTACAATCAGGAGTCTTAAAAATAAGAAAATAAAAAGCGCACCCAACTGCAGCCACAATTGCTTAATTACTGCCAGTTCAGCCGAAATGTCTTAATTTTCTGTTGCTTTTATGTGCAGGGTAATTTGATTCTTTCAGATATAGGCTTGGCAGAGAAACGAGTATATAGCATAACTACTGTTTTGCATCAGAAAGACGATTGATAATATTCATGACCTCGCTCTGAAAAGTTATCTAGTCCATCTTGGATCCTTGCTACTGAGTATGGTGGTTTCCCACCCAAAAAACAAAAATATATTTGTTTTCCATTATTCTTCTGTAACTTTTTAAAACATAAACTCGTGGCCATTAATTATAATGTCATGATATTCTTTGCAATTATTTTTCATTCTTCACTTCAAGAGCTCTCTGACTTATACTGTATTTTGCATGTGCTCGACATAGAAATTATTGAATACCCTTTAAGTCTTCTATGGCATTGTTGGCAGGGAGTATTACATAGATTTAGACTGTATTTAGAAAAATAAGCTGAAAACTTGTTTACTATACTGCCCAGCCCTACCCAGTTCTGTATGCCAAAAATGCACTCAGGGTAAAAACATGCTTAGTTAATCTGAATTATCTATCTGATGTTGCTGCAGGTTTGTTTTGTCAACAATAGCCCGGATTCGCCTCGTGTATATTCATTCTATAAATCTATTATTTGACCCCAGGAAAAAAAGTAAAATTAAAAGCAGAAAATTATGCTGGAAGAAAGCATTCTTGTTGATAAGGCTTCAAAATGTATTTCCGTGGACATCATAACATTGCTGCAGCTTTGGTGAGATTCTAGAAGCTAAGCTATTTTTGACATTATTGACAGTTTGGGTTAACAGACCTTGGAAGCCGATCTATCGAAGAAAATGGACTTAGCAAATGTTGCTTCTGGTTACAATTTGATGTAATATTTTTAGAAGGGGCTAAAGCAGGTTCTGTTCAACTTGACGAAATTGCTTCTGGTTACAATTTGATGTAATATTTTTAGAAGGGGCTAAAGCAGGTTCTGTTCAACTTGACGAAATTAATTCTTGCTACAAAAATGAGAAATTATAGTTAGCATATGGCATCATAGCATCTCTTCACTTGAGTCATCTTTGTGAGCAGTTTTGGACCATGCTTATTTAGAGCTGAGCATTCGTAATACAGTTGTTGGGTAGTCATATTTTCATTTGAAATTTCCACTTAGCATTTCCCCTGAGTGAGTGAAGTCAATATTCTCTCTCAGATCCCATATCCCCAGTGTTATTTATAATGAACATTTATATCAAATCCTTCTGAAAAGGAACGCGATTGACAATTACAATTGAAAGGAGTTCCTTAGTGAAAAAGATGAAAGAATCAGCAAATGCAAGGGAGGAAAAATAGTACCTTTTTTCACACAACATTTCCCTCCCAAACCACATCGCAGTTTTGAAAATTCACAAACTAGCCCAGAAACCGATTCTATGGAACACGAAGACATCCTTAGTCTTTTCTTTCCTTTAGTGAGCCATTTGTAGACCTTAATTCCCACAATGGTAAGCAACCTTTTAATGGGGATGATGCCGACAACTGCCTCTGCCTGGTCGAGATTGAGGACAGCCAACACGAACTACTTAGCTTCATCTTCTCATTATCTTCACATGCTTCAGATTTTGGGTCACCTTGCACAGCACTAACTTTAAGGGATTCAGGTAAGACGCAGTTAAAGATTGAACCTAGTCCAACAACAAAAAAAACATCCAGTCAAGTGCCGAATACTAGGTAGAAAATGTCATCAGAGACGAAAAAAAATTACTTGAGGAATTCTGCAAATAGTTTGAATAAAGATCTACTTGGAATTTTTTCAGTCTTCCGGGCCAAAACATGATTATATGAGTGTTTTTTCTTTTGTCACCTGTTTTCTTTCCTTTTTCACCTCTTGTGAAATGTTGTGTTAAGCATTAATCCATTCTTAAGGTACTTATGATAAATCAAATGAAAAAGTTAGAAATGAAGCAAACACACAAGTTTATAGTCGTCTCCACCCTCAACCTTAGAACTTCGTCCACTCGCCGTTGCAAGTTTTCACTATAATGTAGAAGAAGAGTACAAGTTTCCTCACTCCTCTCGCAATATTAGGTCAATCCACGGTCAAGGAGATAAGTTTAGAGTAGAAATGAAACACCTATTCTACAAATTACAAAATAGGACTGATATTATAGGGTGATATGCATTATAATAATCAGCAGCATAGAATGTTACTTGAATATAAATAAAGGGTAAAACTTGATGCAAGAATGAGGAAAAATACCTAATTTTGCAAGTCGATTTACCCATTTTGGAATTTTTTTCCCTGTGAGCTTGTGACATATGTCTTTGCAGAAATGATTGCAATTCTTCACAATCAAGTGATATGAATCACCATTGTAGTTTGCGGCTTTACATTCAATCAACTCCCGTACTTGGGTCGCATCCAAAGATGTAGTCCCAATGAATATTGACTTCCTAAACTTAAAACCTGGGCATTCTCGAGGTTCAACTTCAAATACACCACTTGAAGGATAGTCATGAGCTCCAAATGCATACTCCACACCATGAACTGCAAATGAGCAAGCACGCTAAATCAGAAAAAAGTTCTCTCTACTATTTATTTATGTCGACTCATAAAATAGTCTGGACTAAAGAGGCACACAGGTTAGCCAAAAAATTTGAGTTCCCATATTAGATAAAATTCATATTCAATTGTAGTAATAAATGTCATGAAGCCGTCTTTTTTTTTTTTTGATGTTTCACTTGCTTGAAACATGAGAAGACGCAAGAATCACGCCAACCCATGATAAAGATCAAATAAGCAATTTTAGGATCAACTTCACCTTTGAAAGAAGAAAATAATCATCTTTATATTTGTTTTTTTGTCAATGTTCTAAAAATATGTCAGCCATGTCTGTCAAAAATACACCCCCGCTGCCTGTGCTACATCCGCTTACAACTCTCATTGCATATGCTATATCAGGTCGTTCCACGGCCAAGGAGAAAAAGCTTTACATCATTGTCGTGAACTCACAAGAATTCAATACATTGATAACGAAATAAGAAAATCAATGAGACAAAAAATTTAGCAGAAGCAGTCAAATGTACCTTCCACACCAGAATGAAATATACCTAGGCCAGCCCAGTAGACATAACCATTCACTGGTGTCAAGTCGTACACATTGAGATAAACCGAAGTATTTCCAGGACCATGATCTGTCGGCTTCACTTTGGAAAATAAACAAAAACGAGGGACTGATTTTCCTTTCAAATACGGGGGAACTATGGACTTCCACCGCTTCTTTAATCCTAATGTCATGTTGCTTCTACAGGAAACCAGATATCAGTGAAGAACCAATAGCATCTCGTACATCTGGACAATATATATGAAGATGAGGCTAAGATGTAAACAATAAAGGAACGCCAAGAACAAATTAGACTAAAAAAACCATGTCAACTGAAAAAATTAGTTGATTTTTCATTGTTGCAAACAACTAAAGTTTTTTGCACAAGAAAGTCAATTCAGTGACCTTAATACTCAATAATTGGTGATATTGACAAATATAGTATAAAACCTATTCGTGCGACAGAAATACAAAATGTGTACGGATCAAACCTTCGGTTATTCTTAAGGATATTACTTGGTTGACCTACAGGATTTTGACCAAGACGAAGGGTTGGTATGTTTGAATTTCGATAAAGAAAGAAAATGTTTCCAAGAAAAAAATGAAAGAATAGAAAATTTAAGGGGAAAAAAGAAAAAAATGGAACCAGGAACATGTTTTTTCAACTTGTGAAAGTCAACACTGACAGGAGTGGGAGGCCACTAATATAGCCACTCATATCATTGTTAATTATACTGATCCTGCATCTTGCACTTTAGCTTCTCAATCTGTCTATGAGTATCAAAACAGAATTAACAGCGTGTTTGCTAAGCTTAAAATGTTTACGTGTAAGTAATTAAGTAAGTTCTAAAATAAATAACTTCTTTTATTGATTAGTCGAATGAAATAAGTTGTTTATTCTACCAGTAAGGCAATACTTACTTTCAGAATAACATTTTTTGCTTGGAGTTCAGATGAAAAGTAGTAACAAACATGTTTTAAGAACAAAAGTTGCTTCAAAGTATCTTTTACTAATTATTAAACACGCTTGTCAAGTTTCAATACTTGTCTGAGACACAATAACTCATGTTAGAATAGCTCATCCATTCAAGTTTTATCCTAATGTTCTGGGAACACAGCAGTCTTTTAATTTGCAAGTCAAATCATTACAGCCAAAAACTATGTAATAAACCCATTTGCTTTAACATAAGCTTAAATTACTTCAAACACTTCAACTGATTCAGCTTTCAGGAAAATAATTATGGGGATGTTCCATCATTACTGCAAAAATACCTTAACATATATTCTCCCGAGGCATAGGCGGTTACTATCTAATTGTATTGTTGACTCAGTATGTTTCATGTACATGAATTTATTGTCTAATAAAATGCAATCATGCTTACTGATAATCTTAAAAATTAATTCAAACTTCTCGACCGATACCTAAACTCTTGCAAAGATAGACAAACACGAGCACATGCAAAGACAGCTTTTTAGAAATTTAATTTTTGACGATATGGCAAATCCCATATCAAAGAGGAATCAATTAAAAAAGAACAAACTTCCTGAATTCTTAATGAATCAGTGTACTTCTGCATACTTGAAACAAGAACTGAAGATGACATCAAAAAGCCAGTACGTGCACGTACAAGGAAGATTTAAAACTAAAGCCAAAATGGGAAGTTGGGAACAATCCAAGATGCCAAAAGGACTATAAAAGTGCACATTTACAAATAATATTTGCAGCTTAAATACTTCAAGTTCGATGTACAGAATTCAACAATACAATGTCAACCTTGAAAAAATAAAAAAATACAGAGCCAACTACAGCTATAATTTTGAATTTTCTGCCATGTCTTAAATAATAATTGGAGAATGAGTTAGATAATTAATATTTTAAGTTGTAGACACATCAGCGCAGCTGTCTTAAAACTGGAACCAGAAACCCAGAAAATGTCACTATTTTCAACTCAATGACGTGCAAGTTAAAGAGTTTAAGCACAAAAAACAACCATATTGCAGATGAGTAAAGAAAAAAGCATTTGTTTATCAGTGAAAAACTTACTATCAAGAACCAAGCAAGGATGAGGAGTTATCAAATATTAATGTATTTGTCGAAAACAAACATTGTCATCTCCATCGAAATGGTGAACCGAGGAATTCGAAAGAATGAAGTAATTCCTCCAATTTCGACGAAAGCCTATCTACATAATTTCAAAACCCTTTCAATTCAAAACATATTACGCGATAAATTAACAGGTACATTTTACACTAAAAAGAAGCATAAATCAGTAGAATTACGAGTTAATAACCCATAAACAAAACATTTTGTCAGTAATAAGAGAAAATAACCATATACCACAACCAAATCAAAACATTTACAGCTAAAGGAACAAATTAAAGTAATCAAGAAAATTTTAAATTAACAGATCGGCCCACGACAAAATCGAATAAAATTATAACTTGTTTTCAAATTAAACCCAGAATTTAAGCTTACGAAAAGAATTATAAAAAAGTTGTAGCAGAGTAACTTACAGTAGATGACATTGGCACCTGCATAACCATATGGGCTTCCAATGTTTTTTTCCTGAAAAAAAAAAATCTTAGGTAATGGACACTGCAAAGATTTTTTTTTTTTGTTTTTGATCAAACAAATTACTGTACAAGGAGTTGTCTAGCACTGAGAGATGAATAAACAAACAAAATACAATTGAAGAGAGACCCCAGGATTTGGAAGTTGAGAGACTGACACGACACACAACAAACATCTATCTTATATTTCTTTTCTTTTCTTTCTTAAAAATAAAGCCATTCAATTCATTCGTGTTTTGCTAATTTATTGTCTTTACATATTGGAAAATCTTTTTATAGGATTGATGATATTTATCTAGAAAAAAATTTTGTCGGTAGTCTAATTGTCATTAAATCTTACGTTTGAGAGTTATTAACTATCGACAATCTAGACCAGTAACATTATTCTTTTCATATTTAATAAATTTATAGGAGCTTTTCACTTATTCACCACCCGTTTTTATATGTTTATAAACACAATTGTTCATAAAACACGAGCTTAATTGATTAAAAATGTGTTCATTCCTCGAAGTATGAGAGCGATTGAGGAAGATTTAGCATATTTTTGACATCCATTTTGGGTAAAAAAATTGGTTTTTGAATAGTGATTGATGGAAGAATGTGTAGTTAAAAAGTAATGAGATTTTTTAGGTTTATGTGTAATATTATTTTATTGATAGAATGTGTGGTTGAAATGAAGAAAGAGAAAAAGAATGAGAATAAGAATGAAAAAAAAAATGAGTGTCAAACATAATATTAATGTACAAATTTGTTTTTATTTAGTAATATTTATTTTGTATTCGTTTGATCATGTAAATTATAAGTTGTGTTCCCAACCATAGTTTTTTAGGGCAATCACCACCCATCGTCATACCACATCAATATATTTTCATTTAAATCAACATCATCGTTGGTTTCTATAAACAGTAATAATTTTAGTGAATAACATATCGAACATTATAAAGTTTGACTTTCCTAGAGTTTAAAGACCATTAACAAGCATGTCTATATGTTGATTGAATAGAAGAACAAGAATTTTAACCGATCTATTTACTCTAGTTTCTTTTTTCTTGGATTTTTGGGTTGATGGGCGCTAGTCCATTATATAGAGAGAAAAAAAGGCTATGGAATAAATTGAAACGAAGAATAATTCATACATTTGATTTTAAATTAATTTAGAAATAATAATTAAATTAGTTGTTGTGCATTCACACAATGAACTTAGGATATGATCTGGGATAGTCAACCACTTGATCGAGTCACAGAGTCCAAAACGAGGAAGTTAACATACCAAATACCAAGTTATATGTTGGGCTCGGGAACCAAAACGAAGTGGTTCACAGTTATTCGAGCAAGTGTCTTGGAGCTAAGGAAGAAGCCTATGCGATCACATAGGGAAAAAGGCATGTGGTCGCATGCCTATGCATGACCAAAAGGCATGTGTTCAACTTGATCTATGCGACCGTATAGTACAAATCTATGCGGTTTCATAGTACATTCAGCTGGAGAAATTTTCCTTTTTCGCGAGTTTCCTTATTTCATTACAGTTTTAATTTGAATGTATATCTTATGTAATCTTTTAGCATCAATTTCGTAGACTGGGGTTGTTATAGTTTCTTATAAATAGTTCCCATATGACGCATTGTAGAGAAGAATTTGTTTTCATTTTTTTGTGATTAATATCATAATTGAGTTTCCCTCTCCATTGATTCTTGATTAAACTTTCGAACTTATCAAATATTTTCAATATTTGTGGCATTCAAAATCTTAAAAATTATCAAATGATTAGATACCCTTTGTGGCGTTCGCAAATCGAAGTTCTTGTTTTCGCATATCAACGGGTCTGAGATTTAATATACCTTAGGTTCTTGATTCGTGGACTTTCAGAACGTTTCGAACGTTAATTCCGTGATTTCCATGTGATATCGATTTTCGGGTTGCATCAACTTACAAAACAAATCATGTGTACAAATTTATAATTTAAGTATTGTGTTTTTATAATTTACACTTTACATCTACATTTTACAAATTTGATAACAAAAAACTTTAACTGAAAATGGATGATTGTCTGATTATTTTAAATGATGCTAAGAAATTTTTTTAAAATGGATTTGTATAAATGAATGGAGGATTGTATTGAATTTAAAAGTCCGCCTATTACTATATTATTCAATTGTTGATTTGTTATCTAGTCATATTTATGCATTCTTGACTATTGATAAAGTTAACGTATTTAACTTTCTTTTCCAAGACAAATTAATTATATTATATTCACAACCTAAATGTATTCCTAATCCGAATTCGAATGAATAGAATGCATTAAATTTCAGATTGTCTATATAATTGACCCAAATTTATTCATAATCCGAATTCGAATGAACAGAATGCAATAAATTTTAGATTATCTATATGATTGCACAGGTAATAAATATGATTCCAGGCATTTATGACACATGTTAATTTTACCGTATTCTAAACTTATTGTGGATTTCCAACACTATAATAAGTAACTAATTATCTAATTGGTGACCAAATAATTAAATAATGCTAAATCAAAATAAATCTGTTTAGGGCCTTAGCCATCAAGCAGATCTCACAAAATCAATCAAGAAACACAAAAAATAAACCAAATTACTAGTCTTAAATTAAAATAAATAAGTAATAGAGTTCAACCACATATTTCATTAATTTTTATCAAAATCTACTAAAAAATTTGACTTTACCTAAGCCAATAGGGGCTAAATATAATGGCAATGAATGAGATAAATCTAAGGGATATCAATTAAAATTGGAATACACGATCACGTGAGACAATTCCTCGAAAAGTATTGTGTTAGATATAATGAACAAGATGTTAATAGGAAAACAATCTATCAATGAACAACACCTTTTTATCATCAAGCTCAAGCCCCATGTTATAGGTGCAGGAGATAAGTTCTACGAAGAGGGCATGTATTATCAACCTGAGTTTCAAGTCCCTTAATACCACCATTTTACACATGGTCTGAATAAAAGACAATTGTAACCGTACAAAGTTCAAAAACCATACAAGCCATTACATCCAAGCCATACAAGTTTCATTGAGTTGTTTCAGATAATTTCGCTCTCAAATCAAGTTTTTAATTTGCATTTTAAAGGCTATCTATCAAATGCAAACATATTTCACACTAAACCAAGTAAAGAATTTCTTCTCTGGTTGCATATTAGCATATACTTCATAATCTCAAATACTAAACCAAGTGAGTGCAATCTCAAATACTTAAAATACATACATAAGCTAAGATTCCATATAAGAAATTGTCAACTAATTCCAAACTATGCCATGTGCACTTCATAATCCTTCAGCCCTCGTATTGATATTTTTCAATGCCACGCACCATTTTCCACTGCAGACACCTACAAATTTAAAAATGAAGAAAAAATATTGAGAAATACAGGATATATAAAAAAATATACAGAATTCAGCGTGTCAATTCACGTTGCTTTTATGTGTTTGTTTGGCTAAGCTTTAAAAGACGAGTTACTTGTAACTTCCTCCTTCAAAACATACTTGGACATTACTTTCTTACTTTTAAGTAAAAATATGTTACTCGTTTTGAAAGTATTTCTCACCTTTCTATCAAAATAAGTAACTTTTGCAAGGCAGTGAGTTTGGAAAAAGGAAGCCAGTTTTAGCATCAAATGCAAAAATGGACCCTATAAACTTGGAATCTGAGAGGATCAGCCCTTGCCAGAGATCAGACAGAAGTTCATGCAAGCACCGGTTACCATGTATTTGGTGAAGTGGTCGGGACACTAATGGATAGTATGAAAAAGAAAAGAAGCTAAAATCTTGTCGTTATAGTGTCAAGTCCTATCCAATCATGTCTAATACAGTATATAACACACCATTATTGTAAATATACTAAGGAAGCATACCACCCAAAAGTATGAATTTTACGCCTCCATATTTTCCGAAACAATTTCAATAAAAATATCTTTAGTACCAAAAACCAAGCGGAAGATGAAAGATTTCACTAAGAATCACAGTTACCAATAAATATATGAAAAGAGAAAGTATATGAGGGCACTTCTAAATGAAAAGAGACTAAACTTTCAGTTCTTTCTTTTTACAGTTCCTCTAACTACGAAAATTTTCTTGTTTCTGCATCCAGTTCATTCCAAACTGAGAAATTTTATTGGACAACAAAATTACTAATAGGTAAATTTGTGCAACTTTAATAATAAGTGATAGGTAAATTTGTGCAACTTTAATAATAACAAGAAAACCAACTCTAAATTTTTTGATTCGTTCTTATTATACACAAGACTTTACATAGAGATCATATACAAAGAACAGTATGAGTAATATACTACTACAACAAGGTTTCACTGTCCCTTTGAAAAGTAGAATGGCTAGATATTGAACTCTTGCAAAATATCTTGACAAACAGTAAAATTGCCTATCATTATTTCAACAAAACACTATTTCTACGAAAACTTTTTGAGTGCAAAAAATGGCACAAACGTTGCAATGCTGAGCACATTGTAGGATTGGGGTCGGGCTAACAACCAATACAAGAGTTTAGTGATTTCTGGTCAGGACACTACAGATCAGAGAATAATCAAGTTATATTATTCGATACACAGTTCGAGAAACAAGAAATTATTATGGTGGAGATATTCGTGCTAGACAGTCACACAATGCATCTTCAGGCAAGAATTCAAGGGTGGTTTTGGTATGGATTGCTTGGAGAAGAAAGAACAAGAACAAGGACTAAACTTGAATGGATCTGAAAGCATTTAGGAACAAAGAATTCTGACCTGTGTAGGGGCTGATGGCTGTATTTGGTAAGTAGGATCTGATAATTGTTTATGTTGTAACAAAAAATTAACTAAATACTTGTAGACTTCTAAGAATAAACCAATGTTTAAAAAAGTATAATTGTGTATTAAGGCATTTTTCCTTATCAAGGTGAGGAATAAGCCTAGAGGCATTTTGAGACGCAAGCCCCTCAAACCAAAAAAATGTCAAAAAATTATTAAAATGTAGAACAAGAGCATAATAAATCATAAACAATATTCTAAATTAATGATAAAACAATTTAAAGAGAGAAAACAAACAAAAGGAAAATCTAACAGAAAAAAGAAATTATTTTTTAGTTGGTGGGACAGTTAACTATTCACAAAGTGAGTACATTAAAACACAATATTTTAATGTTTTAGCAATGGCTGATTTCCAAAGTGGGTTAAACAAAAATAATAATTTTTAATATTTTAGTAATAGTTAGTCGTGTAGAGGACTATTTCTTAAGTGGGTCAATTTTAATGTTTTCTGAACCCACACCTAAAGCAAACTAAATAACCCTGTAGAATTAATGTGCAAATGCCTCACGAGCCTTGAGGCGTGTACCTCATTCAATTGATGAGTGCACCTCAAATAAATTTCATCACAATCAGCGCATCGAGGCATTTTTCAATCAGGATTTTTTTAACAATAGGATTCTAACCTTAAAAAGTTAAACTGCTAACTAATTATTTCCAAAAATATATCGTTGATCATTTAGGACTTCAAATAAAACTAAACATAACAATGAAAATCTTTAATTATAATGCAAGGGCCAAAAATTACTTCAAGATAGAAAATAACCAAAATTCCTTGACTCTGAACTTAATACAAAGGCAGCAAAACATAATGGGGAACATGGTAAAATCATCATCATCGTAGTCACTTTCCTTTCTACCAAAAGACTTGTTCCTATCACAGGATTCACATTTCACAATCTTCACTTCTACCACTCTTTGCAACTGAGGCTTAATAAAGTCAAGAAAGTCAGATAACTGGGCAAACTGCAGGCATTCGAAATTTTAATAAAAAAAATAAAAAAGACAAAACTGCCTCTAAAGCTAAGCGAAAAATTGTGCTCATATAAGTTCTAGTCGGTATTACTTTTCATAGGCAATATCTAGTGCTGCATGCATTGGTGATCAAGTAGAAGCCACGATTAGGTCTTGCACATGGCAATGAATGTTTTCCTTGCAATCATAATATCTTCTCATGGTGAAGTGAAAAGCCAAGGGAAGGAAACTACAACTGGGAGCTAGCCTAGACGCTAGAGATGATAATTTGGTGTATTTTACAGAATACAATATAGTTGCATGTTTCCGCAGTATTAATGATGCCTTACAAAAGATTGCTTTTAAAATTACATTCTTAACAGTTACAACCACTGTAACCAGAAACCAACAAACCCAGTCAAGGTTGTCCATGTAAATAACATGAATAAGGAAAACATGCTTCCCCCTGTCTGACCTTCTATAGTGACCCTGGCACCCATATGTACGTTCATGCGCTACGCGCATATGCACATTTATGCCACCAGGAAATATCTATACCATCCGCAAGGTGCACATCTAGTGTCTGGTTAAAAAATTACTTCCAAATATTTCAAACCCTCGACCAGATGGAAAATTGCAGTACTTCTAAATGACCTGAGGTCCTCATCATTAAATACTAAGCATATGGAAGCACTCCATGTCCGGAAAGAACATGGAAGACAGATTCAGATTAAAATGAAATCGATTCATTGTACCGTTCAACTGAGTTCAACATAGAAGCAAATATTCATAGATTCATTTTTACTAAATATAATGCGGTATAGCAATCAATAATTTCAGTGGAAGAAAATTAATGATTTTGACACAAAAAGTTGCTCATTTTAATTGGGTTTTTGTTCTCGTTGCATCTCCCTGATCATCTATTCCTCATTCTAGATTCGGATTTTAAAGATACCCTCCAATTCAACAAACTAAAAGCTAGGATAGCTAAAAAAAACCTAAAACTGCAAAGAAAATGATAATTCATCCGAAGGGAAAAATTACATCAATAACGTCGTCACAAAGACATAAGTGACACAGCTGAATCATGAAAAAGAAAGCTAATAAATGTAGAAAAAGATTGGGGAGAATACTTGACTTACTTTTTGTAAGACTCGCTGATGTACCGCGAACCGTTGTGGAAAATAAACCACATCAACACAAGTACCAGTATATCTTGATAAACATTAAGGAACAACTACATCAAATTCAACAAAACATTTTCCTCACGCATCCAAAATATTTTATCGAATCAAGTAAAAAAAACCCATCAATTCATCCATCCATACAACACACACCTACCGAGCGCGCACACAGATCGGAAAAATATCAAACCACAATCAATCGAGAAATTTACAAAAAAAAAATGGGATACTGAAGAGGTAACGCTCCCACCAATCCAGCATATAGAGACCAAAAGTTACGTTGTAAAGATAGATCTTGCGTTGAATCCAGTTCATTTCTTTAGAGACCAAAAACTTTTCTCAGTATAATTGATGAATTTATGACCAGTCTGCACTGATCCTTTTACTAGTTTTTCAATCTAAAAAATCATGTATTTGCTCACATATACATTTTCCTCCTTAATTACGGCATGCACTTAATTAAACAAATGGTCACTAAAGTACAATTAAAATTTAAAATTGGTACTCGAAGTATGTTTTTTCTAAAGTTAATTGTCTCGATGGTCACGAAACTTATGTTCATATCTTCGATTGCTCACTAAAGTTTAAATTATCGAGTTTTGACCACTAAATTTATTCAAACGTTGGATAACATTCATATCAAATCTTTAACCGAATTAATGGCGTGGCTAACAAAATACACATTTGGCACCTCGTCACACAGTTAACAAATCGTTAGGCTTCGATTGCTTACTGAACTTTGGAAAAGGTCTTTGATTGCTCACTGGACTTTGAGGTGGTCAAATTTAGACCATTAAACTAACAAAAATGACCATGCTCATTGTTCGTTAAAAAATGTGTATCACAATTACATGAGTCGCATAAAAGTAATAAAGTGGACAAATGAGTTCAGGTTATCGAATATATTTTTAAAATGTTTTTTTGTTGAATATAAATTTGCAATGCACTCCATGGTTTTCGTCTCTAACACTTTTATACAGATTTCTATTGCACCTAATTAAATCTCAACTGGCTAGTTGTCTTATTGCATTTGGTCACAGTTCACCACTCATCACACTCCATAGTTATCGTTTGTTTTCCCTTAGATCGTTATTTGACTTGAAACTAAAGGGATGTTAAATTTTGTAAATAAATTTGTAAGATGGGCAGGGATGATAAACAAGCATACACTTGACAAATTAAAATGGGGGTTTAGAAACATTATATATGCACTTTTTTATACTGAAAATTACGTGCGTTCTATCTTCTAATAGCAGTACTGAATGTCGTGTGAAAACATTAAACTTTTAACTGTTAACTTGTCAAAAGAATAAAGGGTTGTTCTCTTCGTGTTACAGTTTTGAATTTCGAGTTTTGAATTCAGTTTAGGTTTTGTGTTTTGGGTATACATTTTGAAATTGTTAAAAATACGTCTTTTTATCATTTTGAAAAATTATTTTCAAAAATAAAAAAAAATGAAGTTGTGGTTTGGTTTTAACTGAAAACAGTCAAAACTACTTTTTTTAGTGTTTTCCGTTTTCTTTGTAAATTTTAAACTCGTTTTTGGAAATTTGTTTATGAAAATAGGTAAGTAAACGTGTTTTCGGTGTTTTCGAACATTGAAAACTGAAAACGACCTTAAAACAGAAAAGAGAACAAACCCTCGAATTTTCAATTCTTAATTTGAAGGTCGCTATTGAAGCCGCGTGTAGAAACGTTATATATGAACTTGTTTATACTGGACATATACATGTGTATTTTGACTTCAGAGAACTGTACTCAATGCAATGTAAAAATATTAACGTTTATACTACACATACGAGTGTGGATTTTGTCTTCTGATAATCAAAGAGAATACAAATCAAATATGCCATTGTCCATGGTGTTGAGAATGTCTAGTACTACTAAATCTGATTAGTACTAATTATGATCTTAATTATACTCAATATATGTACGTTTACGATTCTTTCTTTCTCAATCACTGAAGAGAATTGAGTACTTGTCCATCACAGAGAGATTGGTGAAGAAGCACTTGAGCAAGCTCAAGCTACTGCTGTGTAACATGCAGCACAATTTTGGCTGTCGTAGGTCCTCGATGTTCTTGGCATTTTAGTCATCCTTGTAGTAGAGGATGGAGTACACATAGAATTATCCTTTTACTTTATATGTGTATATATATATACACACACATTGAAGTTACTACATCACTTTTTATATTGAAGTTACTACATCACCTTTGTAGTAAAGGATGGAGTACATATAGAATGATCCTAATTTTTAAGGGTTCCATTAATCCTCCTCGTCACATCCTTCCTTACACATCAATTCATTGTATTGAAACTTCTCTGATAGCTCTCGTCTCTCCTTTGATGCTAGAATTTTTTATAGAATTATGCTAGATGTATAATTTGGTGTACATTCTCAAATGACATTCCTCCTATGTGAAGGAGGATTAAT
>CAIGRS010167675.1:0-17436 GCA_903798395.1 Fraxinus floribunda | reverse complement strand
CTGTTCGAATTCTCATCTTCTTCCAATCACTTGGTGATTCCGTTTCGGCACTCCCTTTCAGTTCGACTGCTCAAGCTTCTGTCCACTGCAATTATTTGTTACTTCTTTTAATTCAGTTAACTGTAACAAGTTTACTTACAAGTTGTACCCTTATTTTTCTTATCGACTCAATAATGGTAAATATACCAAGTTTCGTATGAATGCATTATATCTTAAATGACTAATATGTCTGAAGTGCTCTATTGAAAAATATGCACTTGACTAAGTGTCTTTTGAAAGAGCCAATGTCATTGCCATCTTAGAGTTCCTTTTTGGCCAATAAAAGATAAAGAGCACCAAAACGACTTAAGATAGTTTATACTTCATTCCATCATTTCTCTATGATTTTGAATTGATAATAAAATAAACCCAATGTCGTACATGAAAGTTTTCTTTCTTTTGTAATCATTTGAATATGCATTGATTTATTTTATCGGTCATATCTCAAAATTCATGTATGTTCCCGTGGACATTTTCCCCAGTTAAATTTTTCGATGATTAAATAATCTGCCTAGAAATATATCGATTAAAGTTTGAACCATTCCCCCGTTCCACAAATGACCTTCGAAGAATGGGAGTGCGTGAAAGAGTGAACATTACAAAATGGAAAATTTTAATACAAAATATCATTTATAGCCTTTTACATACACTTCACACTTGTGACCTAGGGATATCAAAAAAGTCTGTCGGTTGGAGCTCGGACCGGCTCGTGGCTCAGGCCGAGCCCCATTTTGGGACGTCGCGTAGGGTCGGGTCGGCCCGTGTCCCCATGCTCGTGGCTCGGGTCGAGCCCCATTTTGATACATCGGGTCCGGTCGGGTCGACCCGTGTCCCCAGGCTGTTAATTATAGAAAAAAATTTATATAGCAAGCAGACAGCTAAGCGGTAGCTAAAAGTTAACTGCCTACAATTGCAGGCAGCTAGAAGCGAAAAAATAAAATAAAATAACCCGAGCCGAAATTTTTTTTTGGGCTCGAACCTTTTTGGCTCTTCGAGTTTCGGCTCGTTGACATGGCTTGACCTGTCCAATGTATACAAATGTAATTTCGACAAAATTTCCAAAAAAATGCCATTTCTGCAAATGCTTTTATAATTGGACACATTTCAAAATGCATAGTGAAAAGTGAACATTTTGTCCATATACAATATAAATTATTGTTTCCACTATTTTCTTTCTTTTTCGATTAATGCGCTCTGAGAAAATGTGTAAAGCTGTTGTTTTACCATTGCCATTATTAAAGAACCGAAAAGAAAAAAATGGAAGTACTTTTTTGGTCTCTATAAAAGAGTAATTATTTCGCAAAAGCAAGTGTTAGGTTGTAATTCACTTATTTGCTCACAATTCAAAATTCAAAATTGTAAACAACTAAAAAAATGATAATTACTTCTATTGTCAATTTTTATTTTTTATTATTTTTATTTTTTTTGTATAATTTTTCCTTTTGACTTTTACTTTATAGTGTTAAGTTACTATCGAGTGTTATTTATTTGACTTCGAACTCTTGGTCGCGTGGTAAAAAACCTTCCGAATGGTTTAAGAATAAAAAGGTGATCTTCATATTTTATTTTGTTCGGATGTGTAAAAATGGTAAAGTTGATTTATTTTGACAAAGTTAATACGGTATGCAATTTATGGGAAATTGTTTGTTGGTACTAACGATGTGAGATTGATTTGCTCCTCTTACGGTAATATCACTTGAGATTTTAAATAGTACATTCTCGTATTGCGCACCAACTTATAAAACGTGCAGTGGGTAATGCCTTCGTAAATAGATATGTCATGTTATCAAACGAATTTGTTAAACGTCAATTTCACCACTCCGTCAAGATCATGGGTAGAAAAGAATTTTGGAGAAATGGGTATTGTTCTGCCGTCTTAAACGAATCCTTCCTCTAACTAACTATGCATGCATTATCATCTTTTTAATGTTGTTGGTTCCTTTGTAGGAAGATAGACCTACATGTCTCTTGAATATGTTGGGTATTTGATCACAATAATAAATATTCTCGACTTTTCTCGTTAATTGCAAGTAGTTCAGCATGATTTAAAGAAGTCATAATTAGGGTTTTTTTTTTTTTTTTTAAATCGTCATGATATAGTAGTACTGTCACATTTGAATAGATAACATGTTCGAAATCTGGCCTTATGTTGGTCAGATAAATATCCTATGTCAGCATAGCAACTACTTTAGGATCAAGCAATCCTTCATTGTCTTCTCGAGACCTAAATTTATCCTTTTTTGTTTCAAGTGAACAAACATTCATTAGGGTACTGGCTGGATGTGTTTTATCCATATAAAATCGTCTAAGGACCTTGGTCCAACATCCTTGCTTTCATTTATAATATTGAGCGTTTTATTATATGCAAAAATGTTGTCTACAAATGTTTCTTCTCGAATCTCTTTTGGAGTTTTTTGATTATTTACGTCTAAGAATTCTTCAAGAGTTTCCGCCTTTTCAATAGGACCATCTTGATTATCTACTCCTCTTTCGTTTAGGGAATCTTTGGAACCGACTGGTTTACCATGCTTCAAGCACGTTTTAGATCACTAGCTATAATTTATTCTAAAAGGATAGCAATTCGAATGGCATGTTTACAGCTGGAATGTGTAATTTTGTATCTCTCTTAGGTCGGTAAATGCATTTGATGATTGATTGGCTATACGTTGCAAATGTATTCTTTTTGAACCTCTCGTTCACATTGTTGAAAAAGTGATCCTCAAGTGAATAACTTTTTTTGTTGGTCGTTTCATCGTTTTCCCCCTTTGAAACCAACTTTTTAAAGCCGACTATTAAAATCAAGGTTTACGAGGTTTTCGACATCTGAGATGCACAAGCAAACTTAATGGGAGAACTGGACCATTTGTGTAGCAAGTGATAGGGTTAGGGACTTCCATTCCAACTTTGGAATGTTAGGGACCATTTGTGCAAGGACCTTATAGTTTAGGGACTATTTGTGTCACTTCTGACTTCCCCTTAAAATAAGCTAAAAGATTCGAACTTATAATCTGATTTAAATGAATGCTAAATTTTATTTCACTGCAGTCGGTCACTCGACCTTTTCATAAATTTGACAAATAAAAATACAAACAATTTTATTCACATAATAATTCTTATTTATTGTACAACATTATAATTATACGTCTTCAACCATTTCTCGTTATAGTATTTATATCTCTAATATTTTTGGATTCTCAATTTTTTTATTAATTAGCACCCGCATCCTTAATGATGGTTTTCTCTTGCAAAATATTTTCCATGTTTTAAAATGAGAAAAATATTTTATCCTGTAGTATTTTTTTTAACTATTGGGGAAATAAAATGTTTATCAATGCAATTCTCATCATTTTATGGAATATGACATCAAAAATTTTGAAAATTTTACATACGAATAAGTTATATCCTATGTAAATATTGGGATGCAAAATTACATGAGGTATGATTTTTTGGTCGTAATTTTTCAATTGTAAAATTTCTCCCAACTTCTTTAATTACAAATTCGATTGTGCCCCCCTAACTTTAAAATTCTGCTTCCGCCCTTGTACACCCTTCTATGTTCTAATGGAATTTTTGAATGGAAATCATTATTAGAGACAACATGCAATAATTAATGGAAGGTTGATGTTAAGAATACCACGGAAAAAAGGTTGAAAACATAAGTAAAACAATAAAAAGAAAATTGAAGACTTTAACTGCAATTAAAATACGGTCTAATCAGTAAAAATTATGTTGTAAGTATAATTATCCTACAGACGTGACAATATTCGTGGCTAAAACAATGTTGTATGGCTGTTTTTAAAAATGTAGTACTAATTCATCCTTTGTTAGTGCTTGTTTAATTGGATAAATGCATGATCACGTTCGACTCGTCTATTTTTTAAGTGCTCTATTGAAGATAAGAACATACCTAAAATGTCTTGCATATGACATTAATTGTCATTGTCATGTTAAAGTTCCTTTAAGCCAATATAAGATAAGCATGTTGTCCTTCTCTTTGCTTGATTGGCCTTTTTTTTCTTTGTGCAAGATAAAGTTTTTTACTTTTGACTTTAACTTTGCTATTTAAAATCTTTGTCAAAGTGTTGTATAACTTTTGAACTTTATGTAGCATCGTCATGGAATATTATGGCCTGTTTGATTGGTCAATTTTCTCCATGGAATCCAAATTTCATTAATCACTTTTAGCGATGACTTTTTTTTTTTTCCGTGAAATCCATTTTATTGCTTTTGTCTCTCACATGTGCTTTTCCTTGGTTTAAATGGTGGAAATTGATTTTCCAACTTTTTTTTTTTTGTTTTGTATGCAATGAAAAGAAATTCTATGGACAATTGTAAAAAAAAAAAAAATCCCTTTAATGGACAATTTTCAAGAAAAATAAAGTCAAACAAAGACCAAAAGATCCAAAATTTCAATATTTTTCAGGTGAAAAATTATATCAATCAAACACAATTAACTGACAATTCTCAAAAAAACAATTCTACGCAATTTAATTCTCTGAAATTCATTTTCTTTCCACTACCCAAATTCCACTCTTACAATCAAACGGATCCTAAATTAGATAAGAAGAAATGGCGTGTTATGTACATCGCTATTTAGAAGATCATTTTTCATTAGATAAAACTCCACGAAATTTATTAATAATAAAAAAAATTTAAAAGTGGGTTACGGCAACTTGACTAGATTTAGATTTGGTACAATCCAAATTTTTGATAGGCCTTGCTCGATCAACATCGTGTCAAATAATTTTACATGCTAGACAATCTAATAATAACGGCTTAAGTTACTTGTTGAGGCTTATTTTTGCAAACTAGATATATTTGTGAAATGTTGAGCATTTGGATAGGCACCTCTATATTGTGTGGAAATTTTGCAAAATAAACATGGGGAAAAGAAATATAACGGACAATTGCACCAAGCATTTACTTCGTCGGTAAATTCTAAATATTGTACATTTTTTATTAAAAAATTACCGTGTTCACACCTAAGGTCTAAACACTAAAAATATCATCATCACCATCCAACCCCAAAATTAGATCGACTCCTCAAACTCAACTCGTCACTTCACCACCATGTGCCAAGAATGATGTCGCACCCATACTACTAGATGTTTCACCGCTGCTAGCCGAAGACCCTTGCATATTCTATATCCATCACCATCTACATTGTTGAGTTCTATTTCTCCCCGCACCACAACCTCTTTTGGATTGAAAACTTCACCTATGACACCGCCACTAGCTGCATCTATACAGTGATAACAATGTTGGTTAATGGTGTTGACGTTGGTGTAGACATGACATGAGTAGTATAATAAGAAAGAGTAATGTTATTCGTCTCCAGTGAGATTACAAACACAGCTTATGTGACGTTAATATGATATTAAATGATAGGTAAAATTAAATAAGTCATTTAATTTCACATTTTATTTAACATATCATTTAGAGCCAACTGTGTTTGTAACTTCAGTGGGGATGAATAATATTACTCAATAAGAAAACTGTCTGCCCAATTTGTGTAAATTTCCCAAATATATTTACCGCAAACTACCAGCCCATTCACCACAAAGCCCAAATAAATTACTTGGGTCAATCATAAGCCTTTATGCCACACACTTAACGGTAGGAAAAGTTTCACAGCCCACCTAAAAAATTAAAGTATTTATTATATTATTGTCCAATTTATTTTATTTTTAAAACATTTTTTTTCTTTTTTCGTAACAAAAAGTTTTATATATTTTTATAACAATTATAAATTTATAAATATGTATTACAAAGAGTATAACGCATGTAAAAAGCTTTGTTATATACATTCTATTGTCGTTGCCTCCATCACCACCTCTATTACTACTTGTAACATGTATGTATTTAAATATTAATATAACCCTTGTTTGGTACAAATTAAAATTTATCATTCTCATTATTCTACTCATTTTCAACCACACATTATTCAATAAAATAATATTTTTCATCACATCAATAACTTTTCCTTCTTTTTCAACTACACATTCCTCATCAATCTACTATTTCAAAATAGGTTAATTTTCAAAAGGCTACTGAAATTACGTCAAAATCAAAAAACGGTCACTGACGTTTAAAATTTTTACTAACGGTCACTGAAGTACGTCCGTGGTTTAATTGAATAAAAATGTTATGCTTCACCCATAAATGATTTTTTTTTTTAATATATGAATACGTCCGTGGTTTAATTGAATAAAAAAATCGTTTAAAAAAGTTCAGAATTGTCATAGATTTATCGCATTTCTTTAAAAAATATATAAAAAATAAAAAATACTTCTTTTAAGTTTTTGGCCACCAATCTAATATTTAACTATTATCTCTTTATTTTTTAAACTAATTTTTTTATAAAAACCCTCGTCAGTAATTAAGGGGAGAGATTCCAGCAGCCTCTCCACGCTACTAGCTGACAAAATAAAAAAGCAAATAAAAGAAAAGTAGATTTTAATAAAGTAATAAAATGTGGTTTCCAAAGTTTCGTGCCACTCATGTGCCACGTGTAAAGCAAACAAACAGACTTTCAGAATATTCCTATTTTTGGTTTAATAATGTTAAGGACGTTTTTGATCGTACTTAAAATTCAATTAAGGGTGTGTTTGAGCCATATTATTTTGGAAAAATGTATTTTTAAATAGTAGATTGATGGAGAATATATGATTCAAAATGAAGAAAAAGTTATTGATGTGATGAAAAATATTATTTTATTGAAGAATGTGTGGTTGAAAATGAGTAAAAGAATGAGAATAAAAGTTTTAATGTGTGCCAAACAGGTGCTAAAATTGAAAATATAGTTGTTATTAGGTTTCACTCGTCTAATAAAAGTCAATAATAACTGTTAATTTTTCAATTTTAATCCGATTTTAAATATCAAACGCGCCCTAAATGTCCATAGTTATTTGATTGGTCATTATTTTTTTAAGCAATGCTACGAGCACGTGAAATTAGTCACACACAAAATGGACAGAATACGCACAACATGAACAGGTGGGTCTCAATTTTTTTAGCAATATTTAATTCATGTGGGCCCCGCCACCCAATGTGAGTGGAATTCAAATTTCTGTAGAAAATCTTTATTTTTTCCCTGTACTTGTAGCCTTTTCTTATTTGTTACCGTCTGTAATTTTTGAAATTTGTGGACGGGGAAATTGTTTTTGTTTTTAGACTGTTCAATTGTATTTTGTCACTGAAAAATAACATAGCATTAATGGGGTTCAGGTTATATAAGAGTAATACTATTTATCACTATTGGTGTCTAACACCAATTTATATGACAATTAGATGTCATAAAATGAAATGTTCATTTAAATGCAAAGTCAAAACATCCATTTAATTACACCTATCGAGAGTAATCATCTAAATTGGTACTCTAATACAACTGATGCTAGATATCATTATTGATTATATAATGAATACATTATAATTGAGATCCTTAACTTCTCACATATTGTGATTATGGGTTTTCAAGCTTTGAAAGTAAGGGTGAGCAATATTATTTTGGAATAGTAGATTGATGGAGAATGTGTTGTTGAAAAGGAATGAATAGTTATTGATGTGATGAAAAATATTATTTTATTGAAAAATATGTGATTGAAAATGAGTAGAAGAATTAGAATGAAAATTTTAATGTGGATCAGGAGTAAATATTATATGTACTTAACCTTTTTAAATTGCTGATGAATTTAGATTTCGCTAACTTAAACCATGTTAAAATTTCAATATGGCTTTCATACGACTCATAGTTAAGTTAGCGGATAAAATTATCAAATCACTTAAAATTTTGTTAAATTCAATTGATAGCCGCATGGAATTTTAACATTTATATAGCCAAATTCATAAATTCACATATTCTTATAGATTGGGCTCCAAAACCTTAAATTATTTGCCGAATGGGGAGCGAAATATTAGGATATTGCCACTAATAAATAAACTTGAGAGTTGTTTGACGAAAAATTTTAGTAGTACAATTTTATCAAACACGCACTAAACATGTATGTCGAAAAATCTATATTCTTTGCCACGTACAAATAATCTTTTTGATATAAAATGTTAATTTAAAAAGTAACTTTTAAATAATTTGAGTAATGACGGAACATCCACTCAAAAACAAGTAAATTAAAAACCCTTAGAGTCCGTTTGATTGCAAATGTGAAAAATGGGTGGAAAGAAAATGTTTTACAAGAAATTGAATTACCTAAAAATTGTTTTACTGGGAATTGTAATTAATTGTGTTTGATTGGTATGATTTTCCACCTGGAAAATGTTAAAAGTTTGGTATCCGTTTNAAAAACCCTTAGAGTCCGTTTGATTGCAAATGTGAAAAATGGGTGGAAAGAAAATGTTTTACAAGAAATTGAATTACCTAAAAATTGTTTTACTGGGAAGAGACTTGCTATGTGTACATAATTATACACATAGGGGGTTACATAATGTGAGTGGAGTGAGGTCCGCGCTACAGTAACGTGGGGTCCACTCCACTCACATTATGTCATTCCTTGTGTACATATTTATGTACATCTAGATAAATTCTACTGGGAATTGTAATTAATTATATTTAATTGATATTATTTTTCACTTGAAAAATGTTGAAAGTTTGGTGTCCGTTTGACGTTGTTTTTATGGAAATTGTCCACTGAAGTGATAATTTTTTCCACAATTGGGTCTAGAATTGTTCCAATTGCCAAAAAAAAAAAATAAATAAATAAAAATTTACCTTACCGAATATTATTCGTTTGACTTTGTTTTGCATAGAAATTATCAATAAAAGTGAAAATATTTTTTACTATTTGGTCTAGAATTTTTTTCAATTGTCAAAAAATAAAAATAAAATAAAATAATCTGAAATTTTTTTTTGGTATGTTTGAGCCACATTATTTGGAAGAATGTATTTTGGAATAGTAGATTGATGAGGAATGTGTGTTTGAAAAAGAAGGAAAAGTTATTGATGTGATGAAAAATATTATTTTATTAAAAAATGTGTGGTTTAAAATAAGTAGAAAAATAAAAATAAAAATTTCAACGTGTACATGGTCTTTAACACAAAAATACAAAAAAAACCAATTCCACAATTAGGAGGAAAAAGGGCGCGTGAGCCAGGAAAATGGAATTTTCCATGGAAAGTCAATGCCATCAAACAGGGCATTAAATTACAGAGACTAAAAGAAGAGAATTAGGGAATGGACCATAAAAAAATTATTTGGTGTCCAGCAATACCTCACTGTTCACCGCAAAACGGCAAAAGCCATGCAAAAGACAAGTTCAGCTTTAATTTTATGCTATAAAATGAACTATTCACAGTACTCGGTGTAGTTTGCTCCAGTCAGAGTGAGGAAATAAAAGCGACGATGGAGCTGATGAAGCGCATTTGTCCGGATTCTCCATATGTACGCAAATTTTAAGCTCTGTTCTCTTTCGATTGTTGGGAATGTAATGAATTTAATTGTTAACTCATAAAATTTCTTGTTGGAAGCTATATAATCTTTCGAATTAGATAAAAAAAACTTTTTGATCGTACTAAACGTAAACTCCTTGCACTTTCTGGTTGAATAAACCATGAAAAATATGAACCGTTTTTGCATTATATTTGGGTAACTTTAAATTCGGGAAAGCAAATGGGTTCCTGAAGAAATGTGGAATTAGAAAAGCAACTCTAATTTTGAATATAATCGTTCATATATATACATGATAGCGCGTAGACTCGTGCAAATTTACATTTTAGCATGCCTGGTGGGAAAATAAGGTATTTCTAGTTCTTGTTATAACAAGTTGTTTCAGATATTTGGTTTCTTGATTTTGTGGTGATTCTAAGTAAAGATCTTGATTTTACTTGTCTGTGATCAGGTGTGGAATCAAGAGGGAGTTTCAGAGTGTTTCGACAATTTATATCCTTTGATTCGATTGCTTGATTTCATATCACTGTTCAACAGTAATTTCATGTATGGTAGGGAGAGGATTGGATAGCGCTTGACGCCATTAATGAATGAAAATAAGCTAATATATTTTGTTTATTATATTGTCCAATGCTACGCACCAAACGTGCAGTATTGTTATTATTTCTGGAGTTCCATTTCTTTCCCTTTACATGTATTCACAGTGCTTGGTCTGGGTGTGAACATAGTGACTATGGTTATGATTGCTGTACTTGGAATCACAACAAGGCACCAGAAAGAACGTAGGAGGGTATGCCATTAAACTTGATTGTTTTCAAGAAATAAAGCAATGAGGTCACAGAAGTTGACTGTTACAATTTAACCTTCGTCATTGTCTGATTTAGAGGGTGGTTGGTGGGGATTAAAATTAGATTTTTAGTAGATTGTGATAAAAGTTTTTGAAATGTGTGGTTGAAAAGTTGTGGGACCTATGAAAGATGTAATTAATATTGATTGTTTGACTTTGACTTATATTAAAATCTGATTTTAATCTATACCAAACATGGCCTTAATTACTTCAATTAATTAAATTCGATCCATGAATTAATCAATCCAATTTAGGGTGTCTGGTGAATACTAAAATTAGATTTTTAGTGAATTGTGATAAAAGTTTTTGAAATGTGTGGTTGAAAAGTTGTGGGACCCATGAAAGATGTGGTTAATATTGATTGTTTGACTTTGACTTGGATTAAAATCAGATTTTAATTCGAACCAAACATAGGCTTAATTTGAAATGGAACTTTAACATTTATGTAATAGCTCGGATGGGGTCACAAAATGTTAATACAATGAGTCATTAAATGGAATTGCATTACCATGAGCAATCATTTTGCTTTTAGATGACAAGTTCCTTTAGTTACTCAAGAATGCCAATTTGTATGATGACATGATCTTGAATTTCCAGTATTTGCCTACAAACATTGATAGTTAGCAGTATAAGGGTTAACCATGCTTACGGGGGTTGATTTTGGGCATGTGTGGCTAATCTTAAAGACACTTTAAAAGGAGCTTTTTAAATCGGTAATAAACTACAAAAAAATAAAAAAAAATCTACTTCCAAGGAGCTTTGAAGCTTAGCCAAACATGCTATTAACTTGAATATATACCATAATTATACTCTTTCATTGTTTATCTACTTTTCTTCTATTTTTTGACATTGGACTATGGAACCAGGTTCATGTTTACTTTGTACGTGTATAACTTCAAGTTTTTGCTCTCACCTTTCTATCACATTGATCTCAGTATGTCAACTGAAATTATAGAGATACACCTTTCAGCAAAGATTTTATTTTATCTTCTACCTGCTCTTGGATTATTCTTCGCATTCTTCGACGTGGCTGTGCTTATAAGGAGAAGACTAAATGCATACCCCATTGCATATCATGAATGGTTATTTAGTTTCTCACAGTTCTCATTCTGGGTAAGTCTAAATGTTCCCAAAGTAATTGAAATGAGCAAGCTGAAGCTTTCTTCTTCTAACTGGAAATAATCTTTTGTTTCCTTGCTGTTACCAATTTCAGGCTATAGTTATACTTGTAGCAACGTTCGAAAATCGGTTGGTTGTCTTGTGCAATTGCATCCTGTGTTTTTGGTGGATTGCAAAATTGTTTCTGCTGATCCCTCGATTGCAAATAGTTTTTTCTTCACCAGGGGTAACTCTTGGCGTATACTTTATGTAAACTTTTCCATTATATTTTGGATGATGGAACAAATTTTGACCTCATCAATTTTATTTTGTTAGTTTACGTCTCATGAACATATTGTTGCCTTCATGCATAGTTTATCGGGAATAAGGCTTCATTTTTGTTATTATTTAGAACTTTTTCTTCTAAACCTTCTGCTTTTACACTGGCCTTGTTTTATTCCACCGAAACAACTTTTACGATTTAATTAACTCAAAATAGAAGTGTCTGAGTTTCATATTATCTACTAACAGGTTTTAAGGTGGCTAAAGGAGAGCTGCATGGCTATTACTGACATACTTTTTGGAATGTTGATAAACATAATCAGAATAAAGTGGGCAGCTCATGGAAGCAGGTAGATGCAATCTTATAAAATTATGCCATATAGAATCCTGGAGGCACGATAAACTGTTCGTACATTTTTTACATTTTACATTTGTACTTTAACCCTAAATAAATCAGATTACCACAAAAGTTTAATACTGATATGAAATATCTAATGAGTTTTATAATCCACATAAGATATTAGAGCGAGCAGTAGTGAGAGCTTAGAAAACCTTAGTCAATTCTGGATTCTATAGTGTTAGCTAAACCTCAAACTTATGCCATTATGCATTAAAGATGAGATATAATGCCAGATGGATTCCTAATCCTGTGTAGAAGGAAAGAAACTTTGGACAAAAAAGCTAAGTATGTACCATTAGATAAAATATGTGTCACTCTTTCGCAATTTGAAATTCTTCATGAGAAATAAATTGAAAATAAGCTTATAGTTTCTGAGCTTTAAAATTCCAGACACAATTAGTTGAACTGGGTAATTATCAGTTCATTTTCTGGAGTTTGGAATGAAGAATTTATTAGGCATTTGTCATCTTCCTTTTCTACATTTTTCGTGTTACTTTTTGAAGTTTGAACAGTTAAAGATTATTACATGTCAATTTTCTTCATTGCTGATACATTTTATATCCCATAGGATTCTATCCCATCTCTGCATATTACGTGCTCTTACGTAGGTGCAATCAACATGAAAGTTGGTCCTTTTATTATTCTTGTTGTGATGATATACTAAATCGATTATGGTAATTACAGTTACTTTTTGAATTGTAGTTCAATGGAGGAGTCACTTCTCCCCTGCAAGATGGAAGTTAAAGAAGATTGTCGGACAGATCTGGTATGTAGTTCCCATCATTCTGCTACTTATATTTAGCATCCCAATTTAACCTTTAGTTTCACGATAAAAGAGTTGACTATGACCAATTTTAATTATTTCTACGCATCTTAAACCTCTAAAAATACATTTTCCTCAGTTATATTCTGCTTTGTCATTCGGTTCCACGTTTACATGTTTCTATGTTATTCATGAAGGGAATTGTTGGCAATGTTTGGCATATTGTGACATTTAAATCCATTGATCCCGTGATGCAACGGGGTATGAAAAAGCAGCTTGACTTTGAAGATTTGCTTCAGCTACCCTCGGATATGGATCCCTCATCCTGCCATAACATTCTACTAAGCTGTTGGAATGCACAGCGAACAAATACCGCTGCCCATCCTTCTTTATTCAAGGCAATATATTCAGCTTATGGATGGCCATATTTCTGCCTCGGTCTGTTGAAGGTATGGTATTGGTATGCTGCTTTCCTTTGGAGTTTCTCGAAAGTAATAGAAAAGGAAAATACAAAACAGGTGACTCCTGCAAGACTTTTACCAAGAAAGGAAATATTACTGATGGATCAAATGAACTATTAGGTTTTTGAACTTGTAGTCTAGTCATGAATCCCACGATGGGAAATAAAATATATTATTCTTTACCTACTTACTGTTACATATGATTGAATTAAATAAATTTTTTACCCATTAAAGTAAAATTTCATTTGAGGAAGATAATAGTTCATAATTTCCAGATGTGGCAACTCCTTTTACTTTTCTATATTAACTATTGTTTCAGTGTAGAAATTGATATGAAGTTTATAGTTTCTAATGTGATGTAAAGATTGAAGCTTGATATGTATTTTGACGAGTGCTTATGTGTTCTCTGGTTTGTTTTGTATGATTTAGTTTACATTTCTTTAATCTGCCTTATTGAGACTGAGTCATTTAATATTTTACTTGTAGCCACATATTACAGCTCTTTAGAGTTAAGAGTCTCTGTCTAGTTAAATTCAGTGGATTTTGATCTTTAACTCCTTGTAGTGTGCATATTATTTGCAACTTTGTACTTCATTAGTTAAATGCTTTTATGCAGGTTCTCAATGACTGCCTTGGTTTTGCAGGACCGATACTTCTCAATAAGCTAATTCATTTTCTTCAGCAAGGTTTACACTCTCCGTTACCTGTAAAATTCTGAGAAGAGAAAACTGTAATAATTGAAGAATGATGATATTGAGTTATCTTGTCTTGATAAGTGGCTTTGGCTAAATTTATACTTTTGTATCATATTCAGGAAAAGTACGATCCAATGTGAAAAATAAAATGATTACAATCCGTTTTCATTTACATGAATATTGTATGTCAACATTGAAATCAAGGCATATAGTTTTTTAATGAGGATAAGTAGTCTAGCTCATTACAATGTAGCATACACCAACTGTGGAATTTGGTGCTTCATGCTTGACATGATTCTGAAAATGTGTGATCTCGAAGAACAAAGATCCAGATATATTATATCAATTAATAGTTATGGCAGTTATTTTAATTTATTGGATATCAATGCTTGTTTTTTATTGTTAATTTTGGAATTCTCTCAACTCCTGTAAGGGCATATGTATGAAAGGCTACTCCAGCATTTGTAATGCTATTTGAGGAATTGATGTACAAATGATTGATTTCCTAAGTTTAGTCGTAGTTTAGACTAAATTCTCTTCTCCTTATCTGTGTGTCCTATGTCAGATAACCTCAGATATGATAGCAATTATTATCATCTGCTGATCAATGCAAATAATTGATTTTTATTTTCATTTTCAATTATCACCTACAAGTCTAAACCCACTTGCCTCATGTAAAGTCGCCTCTTACTGAGTTTTGGCTCATTTGGCATTGAACTACTGCTAAAAAGCAGTGGAAATTCTCAGAAAGCTAAAATTATTGATCTGCTTAAGTTTTCATCAACAGGTTCCAGAGAAGCCAATGGCTACTTTCTAGCAATATCCTTGGGCTTGATATCTGTTTTGAAGTAATTCTTCTTCCCTACACTTTGGATTCTATATTTTTAGTCATTTCTATTTACTTTTCACTTAGAAAGTGCTTCTGGTGTAATTTTTTTTTAAAACTTGGTACTCTATCAGTTAAAGAAAGAAGCTGACTTTGTTTTTTTCAGACATTAAAAGATGACAATTTCATGTTTGGCTATCCTTAATATATTTACTTATAAGTAAATAAGTAAGTTTTAAAATGAATAACATTTTGTTAGTCAAAGTTGGAAATAAATAAGTTACTTATTTTGAAATTAACCATACTTTACTGTGAATATAAGTAATTTTTTTCACTTATCAAAGCATAGTAACCTATTCAAACATGTTTAGATATAATTATAATGGAAATATATTTTAGAGGATGTTGGAGGAAGTGGATTATGGTTAGTCTGTTTGGTTCGTCATAATGAATAGAAAGCCTAAATTATGGTTTCGAACCCCTAGAGGGCTTAAAAAATGCCATTCACTATTTGCTTTTGTTTTTGCGGTGGAATGTGGAATTCTTAAGGGGTGCAAATAGGAAGTCCGGTACTTACATTACATTCTGTTGTATGTAACCACATTGATGCTAGTCAAGTGCCACTATCCATGTTCTTATAGTGAATCAATTCTCGTCTTTGCTTCGTAGAAGTGTTTTAATATTGGTGTTCAATTAATTCTGCAGATCTTTCCTAGACACACAATATACTCTTCATCTTTCAAAACTTAGGCTCAAGTTGAGATCCAGTATCTTGACTATCATCTATCGGAAGGTAAATCTTATCTCTATTGCATATTCACAAAGAGACGTTCATGATACGTGGACTTCTGTGTGACAGATTGCATAAGTCTTGTATTGATTTTTTAGGACTTCTTCACATATTTAAAATAAAAATTGTAGTATCCCTTTGTTTTGTTTGTCGCTATTTTTCCTTTCAAACCTTATGACTGCCAGTATATATTCTTTCAGTGTCTTTGTGTTAGCTTAGCGGAGAGATCAACATTTTCAGAAGGAGAAATTCAAACATTCATGTCCGTTGATGCTGATCGAATTGTAAACCTCTGCAATAGTGTTCACGATATATGGAGGTTAAATAAATGTCTACGCTTTTAACCCATTTGGAATCGTAGTCATATAGTATCCTATCTCTCACTAAATATTTCTGAAATTAACATTTTCTAAATATGTCCGATATCTTCTTTCTGAAGGTGCTAATGCATGGAACAATGCTTATCATAAACTCTTACCCTGAATCAGTACCATTAGCAGAGAAATATCATATATTCCTATTTTTGTGCAGCAGTAACTTTTTATTATTAATTCTTGACTCGTGATTATTGTGTAACTGCCTCAGCTTGCCATTGCAAATAGGAATTGCTCTGTATTTACTCTATCAACAAGTCAAGTTTGCCTTTTTATCTGGGGTAGCAATAATTATTTTGCTAATACCAGGTAAGCTAACCAACTTTTGAGTTCTTTAAGTTCTATTTGGACACAGATGATTTTTCAGTTATATCATGCCTACACGAGAATATCAAAATATATTTTTCTGTACTGTATTCATCAAGTCATTATATACGAGAATATCAAAATATATTTTTCTGTTCTGTATTCATCAAGAAAACATTATAAAAGCATGTTTCTAACATATATAGGCATATAAAAAGTTGAATATGAATGCCAAGTATAATTGAAAAATATTGTTATTTCCGTCATAAATTTCCTTTTACCACTCGTTTGTTTTGTTTCCTTTATTGGTATATAGAACGATATTGAATTAACCCGTTAATTCTGGAGGGCTAATTTTTTCCCAGTTAGGCAATAATTTTATTTCAATAGTGCTTATATACTCAGTCAAGACCAGCATTAACAAAATAAATCGTAGCAAAATCCTCACAATGCCCAAAAAGTTGTATATATGTCCTATGCATAAATATTAAGCCCCTGTTTGACAACCATACTTTTTAAAAATAGAATTTTGAATAGTGATTTTAGGAGAATATGTGGTTAAAAAATAGGGAAAGATTTTGAGTTTACATGCAAAATATTTTATCGTGTAAATGTGTGATTGAAAATGATTTTGTAGAAGAAAGAGTTTGAAAAGTATGGTTGTCAAACAAGGGCTAATGCAAAATATTTTATCGTGTAAATGTGTGATTGAAAATGATTTTGTAGAAGAAAGAGTTTGAAAAGTATGGTTGTCAAACAAGTCATACAAGGGCTAATTGAAAGGTTCTATTTTTTTCTGCCATTGCAGGCTAATTTCTGAATTTAAGATATTTTCAAACTGCAGGTTGGTTCTTGAGCTCCTGATGTTGTTATCATAATATATATCTTGTATATCCAAATATTGATGCACCAATTTCAATATTGGGTTGAGTTACGTTTGGAATACTAATTCCTATGGATATTAATAATTCTATTCACAGTGAACAAATGGATCGCTAATAGGATTGCAATTGCAACCAAAAATATGATGGAGCAAAAGGATGAAAGGTACATAAAAATTTTCCTGAACTAACTTTTTATGCATATAACTTTGCTGGACGAATTTATCTTCCTTGGTGATGTTGAATTTTGATATTCTAGTACACTGTCCTTGTTGC
>CAIGRS010167628.1:0-14638 GCA_903798395.1 Fraxinus floribunda | reverse complement strand
CCCTCATTTGCTAAAGCAGAAAAAAATGAGAAACCTAAAGTTCCGATCTTTGTGACTTCAGGTACTTTCTTTTAGCTGTGGGCTGCTTTTTTTGCCTTACTTTTGAACTGGTCCAGTGATTTGCTAGGTGGGTTTTTCTTCTCCCTACCCATATCTTTTTTTTTTTAATAGCATTCGGTCTCTTCGTGTGGGGTTTTCTGGATCCCTGTTGGTAGGGTTTTTATTATAAAAGTTGTGGTTCTTTGCTCAAGATCTGCGTGCTTTTTATGGGCCCAATCTTTTTTCACTCTTTATCTGCTAAATCTTGTGCTTATCTTTTGCTATGTGATGAGTTTTTGCTTTGTAAAGCATTTGAGGAACTGCATTATGTTCTATGAGTTTATTGACTCTTTTTTTTGTGCAATTTGATGGCTGTTTGGTGCATTGGGGCTTTTGTCTATGAAAATTAAGCTTTTGGCTAAAAAGATTGCATCTTGAGGTAAGCGAAAGTTTTCCCTGTTCGTGGTGGATAGGGTATCGAATCTGTTTTTCTTTGATTGCTATTCTGCATCTACATGTTAATCAGTGTTCACATCTCTACATTCATTGTGTTTTACTTAAATCAGAAAAGAAAAAAAAGGGGAATTTAGTTTTGTTCACATGTTGAAGATTTTTTTATCACAAGTGAGGATTTTTACTGGATTTATGATTTAAATGTTTGATTTGATAGGGTTGTAAAGAACATGTTTTTTTAACCCTTCTTTTAGTCTTTCTCTTACTTTGTTACGCTGCCTAAAAACTTGATTTTTCTTCTGTTTTTTTAGTGTATCTGCTTTATCCTGGTAGCTACCTGTGAGCTGTATATGAGATTGGAGACAATAATGTTGGATTTTGATGATGGAAGTCAAATATTGAATGTAGGCGATGAGTAATGGGTTTATTTTATACGACTAATTTAAGAAGCCTGTATTTATTCCAATGTCGTCTCAATCTAGCACCAAGAGTTCCTCAGATAAGCAGAGCAAAATACATAGAAGCCAAGCATTCGAAGAAAATCCTCGCAAGGCTTCACCTTTGCCGATTTCTAAGACTGGAAAATTTGAGACTACCGTGAGAGATTCATCTAGAAATGTTGAAACTGTTTCTTCTAAGAAAATTGCAGTTGCAGCTGCAGGGGAAAAGAAGCTACATAATCATCAGCAAAAGGATTCTGTGAGTTCTGTAGCTGATAAACTGGATTCCAGCTTACAGTTGGGTAACTTAAAACAAGTACAAACACTTGAGAATACTTTTGATCAGGAAAAGAAAACTTCAGGTCATGCAATTATCAAGGATAGCTCAGCATCTGCTAAAGTGAGCGATGGAGCCAGCAGTCTTGCAAAAACAAGCGGAAGTGCCAAAATAAGTGATAGGCTCGATTTTGTTGAGAGTGGAAAGAGCAGTTTGTGTAGGGGTAGCACAAGTACTGACATAAGCGACGAAAGTACTTGTAGCAGCCTGAGTAGCAGCATTAACAAACCTCATAAAGCAAATGATATGAGATGGGAAGCCATACAAGTGATACGATCAAAGGATGGTGCTTTAGATTTGAGGCATTTCAGATTGTTAAAGAAGTTGGGCTGTGGCGATATTGGAAGCGTTTATCTTTCGGAATTATGTGGTACAAAGTGCTATTTTGCCATGAAGGTCATGGATAAAGCATCATTAGCAAGTCGTAAGAAACTTTTGCGTGCTCAGACAGAAAGAGAAATACTGCAATCTCTGGATCACCCCTTCCTTCCAACTTTATATACCCATTTTGAGACAGAAAAGTTCTCATGTTTGGTTATGGAGTTCTGCCCAGGAGGTGATCTGCACACACTTCGGCAGAGACAACAAGGAAAGCATTTTACTGAACAGGCAGTGAAGTACGACACTTGTCCCAAATAATTATCTCAATATTCTTGATATGCATCATAAATTGTTTTGTATTGGAAACTAATTTCTGCATGCTTTTGTGCTTGTGGATATAGAAAATGGTTAATTTCATTCTTGTGAGATTTACAGTGTTTTCGGTTGAATATACATAGTAAATGGTGAAAGTAGTTAGGGAAGTTGTTGAGCCAACTAGAGTATCAGGCTTTCTTGAGTCTTCATGAAGTATTCTTCACTTTTAAACAGTAGGAAGTGATAATGTGATTATCTATAAACCATCCCCTATCTGGAATGCTGCCTCAAATTGAGCCAAAGTATATGATCTTCCGATTTGCTCATAGCTACCAAATTATCTTCTATTAGTTTGTGTTTGGAAGTACAGATACTAGAACTTATTCTAGTATTTTCTGAAACTATTGCTGTTCCTTACCAAAAAGCACAAGTTGTTAAATATTTTATTTGTGTATTGTACATAATACTAGAGTTTTATATATTTAGGACCCGTTTGGCACGACTTTTGAAAAGTCAAAAGGAGTTTTTGGATCCGTTTGGCAAGTTGCTTTTGGATCTGTTTGGCTATTTTATAAAAGTGCTTTAAGTAGTTATAAGAGTATTTTAGAGGAAGATGGTTTAATGTGACTTCTCCTAAAAGCACTTTCGGAATAAGAAGTGCTTTTAAAAATTAGTTTCCAAACAAAAATTAAGGTAACTTCCTCCAAAAGCTTTTTTATGGAAAGCAAAAGCCATTCCAAACGGGCCCTTGGTTAGATATTGCACACAAACTAGCTATAAGGTAAAAAAAAAGGCTTTTCTCTTTATGGCCAATAATAGGAGCTTGATTTTGAACAAATTCTAAAAATGATACAAAATTTTGTTTTATGGTTCATAAAGCACCACCATGAGGAATGCGGGTGCTCCTGATTTACATGATTATAAATATATAAACATATTTCGAATCCTATGCTAAGAGTTTTCATATTGTAGCTACGTTGTTGTCAACGGCATCAAGATAATTCTGCAGTACTTATGAGGCATTTTCAGGAGTTTATATTAGTGTACGAGGGATTTATTACCACTGGTGCTTGATTAGGTTTTTTTTTTTTTTTTTTCTTTTTGTCAGGTTTTAGCCCTCGTTTGATGCACATTATTTTCAAAAGAACGCATTTTTTTGGTTGATGTGATGGGAAGTATGTGGTTGAAAAAGAATGAAAAGTTATTGATGTGAAGAAAAATATTATTTTATTGGAGAATGTGTGGTTGAAAATGAGTAGAAGAATGAGAATGAAAAAAAGAATGTGGCCCAAACAAGGGCTTAGTTGGAAAACCATTGTCTAGTGCTCTCTTATGATTTACTATTACTACTCTCTTTATATTATTTTTCATGCTATTTTGCTTTTTGAATGATTAGCATGTCTCTCTAGGTCAAAATGTCTGACTTTGTAATGCTTGGCGTATTCCACCCACATATTCATGATATGCCTGGTCAAATCAACCTAATATTGCATCCTCATTTTAAGTTATGCTTTGGTTATAATGTCTATATGCCTGGTCAAATCAACCTAATACTGCATCCTCATTTTAAGTTGTGCTTTGGTTATAATGTCTTCTTCCAACTCACTCTTCAATCTCTCCTTAACTTCTGCATATGTATAGTAATTTAATAGGCAGTCTATTTTATTTCTTACACTTTTTTAGTTTTCAAGTGTTGGTTCAGAGCATGTTTGGCTAAGCTTAGATATGCTAACTTTTTTCACAGCAAGTAAAGATTTGCTGTTTTAAATTTAGATTTTGCAATGAAAAACCAAAATAGAAAGTTTTAGAAAACCTCAAACATTTTTTGGGAAGAAAAAAATTCTTAAAAGTGATTTTTAAGCTTATCCAAACATGCTGATGCTGCCGAGTTGATACTCTCTTGCATGGACCATCTGTTTGACAGACATCACATTGTGGCTCATCCAATTATTCTTTTCCAGCTGCAGTATTATCTTCTAGAGTTGGAAGCCAAGCACATTTTTATTTTTAGTTTGCTACATCTTTTTCTCCTTGGACGATTATATGTATCTCGTATTTTATGTCTAGTCATGATTCTCTGATCTGGTACATATAGTATGCTTTAGGGAAGTCCTTCTTGCCCCTATAGAGTTTCTAGCTATGTCTTTGTCTGCATGCAAGGGTGAGGGGTTTATCCTTTTGCTCCAGTTCTGGTTTAACTAACTATTATTCTATTTTATGTGACCCCGGTCATTATCTCAAAGTTCCCAAGAAGTTATATAGGAAGATTTGTTTCTTTAATCCAGTACTCTTCTTGGCTTCTATCCTTTTGTTCCTTGTGTGGTATTTGGTTTTTCCTCTTACTTGAAACTCTTAAACCTTGATCTCATGGAACCGTTAATGTTCAATTTGTGTATGTGAGGACTCAAAATTGTCATGTAATTGTTTATTTGTACCTTTTGTGATGATATCTATTTTACATGAAGGTTCTACGTAGCTGAGGTCCTTCTTGCTATGGAATACCTCCACATGCTTGGCATTGTCTATCGGGATCTCAAGCCTGAAAATGTCCTAGTGAGAGAAGACGGACATATCATGTTATCGGACTTTGATCTTTCTCTTCGCTGTGCTGTTAGCCCAACACTCATCAAGTCTTCGTTCCTTGAGACAGAGCCCCTTCGGAAAAACTCGGTTTATTGCGTCCAACCTGCTTGCATTGAGCCCTCCTGCATTCAACCATCATGTATGATCCCTACTTCGTGTTTCACTCCTCGCCTCTTTTCAAGTAAATCCAAGAAAGACCGGAAAATTAAAAATGACATTGGTAACCAAGTCAGCCCATTGCCAGAGCTTATGGCTGAGCCAACAGAGGCACGTTCCATGTCATTTGTAGGTACCCACGAGTACTTGGCACCTGAAATCATCAAAGGTGAAGGGCATGGCAGTGCTGTGGACTGGTGGACTTTTGGGATTTTTCTTTACGAATTATTGTTCGGTAGGACTCCCTTCAAGGGATCGGGAAATCGGGCTACACTTTTTAACGTTGTGGGCCAGCCACTGCGGTTTCCAGAATCGCCCGTTGTCAGTTTCGCTGCTAGAGATCTTATAAGAGGTTTGCTAGTGAAAGAGCCACAGCATAGGTTGGCATACAAACGTGGGGCAACAGAGATTAAGCAACATCCATTCTTTGAGGGCGTGAATTGGGCATTAATTCGTTGTGCAAGCCCGCCAGACGTACCTAGACCAGTCGAGATCGAAAGAATTCCCACCCCAACAGCATCAACTAGTCTGAAAGTTGCTCCTGCAGCTATACCAACCCATCAAGGTTCTGATAATTATCTTGAATTTGATTTCTTTTAGTGGTTTTCTTAACTAAACTGTCGTTATCTTTTCGTCCAACAAGATCAAGAAGTTTGTGAACATTACAGATATCTTAAATTGAAAAGAGAAAAGAAAACATTCAGGGTCTCGTGAAATTTAGTATTTGATCATGTTGTATTGAACAGTTCCAAATTTGTTGTATTTGCAAATGTTGAAATACTGTTGGTATCGATCCATAAATGTGAATTTGTTTGCTATATTTGACAGATCAACATGTTAGAAATTACATTATGTTTATTGATGCTAAAATTAGTTACACGAATGCTCTTCCAATGGTGGAAAATCTTATTACATGAAATAAATACAAATTATTAAAATCTTGTTTAATTTAAATCATTTTTTGATTATTTTGTCACCATTTAAGTGAGAAAATTTACAATAATTCTATGTCAAAACCCTTTCTCAATTTCATCCACCCGTCCCAAGGAAGTGCGTTAAAGTTCATCAGAATGTGATGTCATATTTATCCAGCATTTATTCGGGAGCCGAAACTTGAAATTTGGGTCTGAATAAAAATAGTTTGGACTTTTTTTGGTCCGTGCTCGACTAAAAAATCTAGGCTTGACCCAAGCTTTCATCTCGGGCTTTAGTGAGCCAAGTCTGCTGGATTCTTTATTTTTATTTTTTAATTTGACAAATTTAGTATTTTTTTTAAAGAATTAAAAATTTGTGTAATTTATACAAATTATAAATTAAATAAAAGTTACAACCCTCCTCATTTTTTCGGGTTTGGGACCTGGTACAATCAACATAGGCAGAGTTGAAATTGTACAGGAATAAAATATTTTTTTTATAATTTTTTGAAACAAAAAAATTTAAAAATTGCGATTTTTCTTCTTTATTAATTAATTTGAAAACTTACAATATTCTATCATTGGATCTCCTGCAACTCTTTGATTATTATACTGTCAACTTGTTCTTGAATACGTAATTTTACATATTTTCAGTCATTCAACCATATTAAACCCTCATATATATATTTTTTTAGTCTTGATCATTTGTCTATAAAACTCGACCACCTAAACCAAATGCGGTCTTTGATACTACCGTAGACACCAGATGTATTTAGATCACGTGCAATTTTTGATATAATTAGATATTGCATTTCGTTACACTTTCATTATGACAGAAGACTAAATTCTTGTAATTCTTTTGGTTCTAACACACTGCGAATACCTAAGCACATATGCCTAGCTAACTTAAAGAGAATTTCAAAATTTGTTCCACTGACATCTACCACTCTAGATATTGATGAACTAGAACTAAATGAGATAACACTGGTGTTGGTATCCAAATAATTCTATATATCATCTGAACTTGTTGAAACATCTCTTAAAAAAAGCTTTGGGAAGTAGAATTGTCCCGACTTCCTTTTTCAGTATAATAGTTATACATTTCACATAATATAAATTATATATTCACATGTGATAATTTCAAAATTTGAAATTCTTTTTATAATAGCTTTTGTGCCAGTTAAATTAAGTTGATGGTCCATCACCAAAGCTAAAAGAAATAAAAAGGGCAACCGTTTCCAATATTTTTCGAAATTTTAACTCCATAAAATAGATTACACCAACAAAAATTGACAAATTCTCATATTTATGAAATGTTTGTGAAATATAGAAAAAAAATTATAAAATAAGGAAGATGTAGGGTAATAAATAGATACCGCTACATTCCTTTATAGTATCGAAAAAATGTTTTAAAAATTTCTCCACAAAAAATGCAAGAGACTTCCAAATTATGTTTTTGTCCATACGTATGCTTTCCATTATAAAATAGTGAAATAACTTTATTATAATTTTCACACAATTGTAACATAAGATACGTAGAATTTCATCTATGTGTTACATCAGTGACAAATGATTTCTCTTGTAAGTCATACTCTGCACACAAATTGTTAAATGCTTACTTTTTTGCTGGTGACACAATAATCAAATTTATTGCTTGTCTAGTTTTATCCAAAGACAATCTTATATGTTATAATATATCTTTTACAATCAAATTGATAATGTAGCATCCAAACCGTTGATGAAAAAATAAACTTTCAAATACATGGTAATATCATTAATAATTTTTTCGATAAGTTTGTTCGCATTAGCATTATCAAAAGTAAAATTTCAAATAATTTCTTGTATAATATCTTTAAAATCACGTATATGTTAATGGTATTATGAGAATATTCTACACATATGAATTCAATAATCCTTTTATGTAGAAGTCATGGGTAATCAATGCAATGACCCAGCAATATAACCTTTTTATTACTATCGATTCATAAATCAGGTAAAAGATATAACACTATTAAGAGTTTTAAACATTCAATAGCAGCTTGTTTTCTTTTGTTATATAATATTATAATATCTGAACGAAGAGTATTTCTACAATAAGTAATTGGGTCGGAGAAAAATTTGTACGAGTCAGGTAAAGTGTATTGAGTCTGTTATCGTAAGCGACATCTCTACTGTAGCCACGTATGCAATTAATTTTTCACGAAATCTTTTCTGTGAATATACGAAGGTTGAAAGAGTAAAATCAGAACCGTCAAACACTAGTTCAATTTGTTTCGGGTTGAGACCGACTAATTTCGTTTTGTAACTTCTTAATACATGCCTATTTAAATGCGTTGCGATTGAAACATGTTTTCGACTAAATTCTTTACCACAGTCAGTAATTGCAACATGCTTTCTAAATATCAACTCTATTTTGAACACCAACTTATTTACCCGTCATATGTTGCCAACAATCCAATGATTCTTTTTTCGACATTTTAGTCTCGAGTACTCCTCTTCGATATCCTCTAAATCAATTGAAACATTTTGAGATGCATCGTAGCTGGATAGAATACTCTAGTTACCCTTAAATTGATTAATCTCATTACTAGTAAAATTGATCTATGGTTATTATAGCAAAATATATTGAATACTTGAGTAAAAGAAACTGAATATTAGAGCAAAAAAATTGAACATTGAAGTTAAAATTAATTGAAGTAAATTGATATGAAACTCAAAATTTTACCTCATATTTATAACAAAAAAAAATTAAATTAAATTTAAATATTGACATGACAGTATAAACACAACATAAGCTCAAGTTCACGAGCCAAATTGCTGCTAGGGTTTTTTAGGGTCGAGCCACGGGCCGCTCGAGTTGACGAGCCAAATTGCCATATTAGTACATTGTGACTTCATATGTGCTTATATGTAAATTGTTTGATAAAATGTTTTTCGAGTTGACGAGCCAAATTGCCATATTAGTACTAGGATTCAAATTTTTTTATAATGTAAATTGTTTGATAAAATGTTTTTCGTCACCTTAAATTTTTGTTTCGATTTAAGATTTTGTTGTGAACATATTAGTACATTGTGACTTTATATGTGCGATTGTCAATGTTAATCTCGGGTCAAAAAAATTTCCAGAATTTAACCAACCCAATATTTTGTGTTGCCGGTGATGTTGTCAGTCACAAATATTATTGTATATTTACTTAAAATGTATTCATTAATTTTGATCACGTACAAATTCGATTACAAATCAGTCAGTCTTATTAAATTATTCATTTTAATTTTTTGAAAGGAGAAATTTGCACTTTTGTCAAAGGTTTGTTATTTTTGAAAACAAAATGTCAATTATTTTGTAAATTGTTTTAACAATTAAAGAGTAGTCTGAACAAGAGCACTCTTCCTCCTATGTCCTATGTACAATTTGATTTTTTGGGGGATAAAATACAAGAAAACATCGAAAATATGGTCCACGAACCAAAAAAATTAAAATATTTATTGAAAAAAATACCTGGCTACCAACCTTTAAAAATACATTTTCAAATTTGACAAAATCTGTGAAATTATTTCAAAAAATAAGGGGTATTAATTAAAGAAATAATTAAATAAGTAAGAGCCACGAATGTGAATCACAATTACTAACTTATCATAAATTATATATTTTTATAGTTCGCAACTTATTCACATGTCACAAATTATTAAATTAACTTGTCACGATAACTCAATTCACTAGTCACAAATATCATTAATCTCCCCCACCTCACCTTACTCGACCCACACTCCAATTCCTCAACACCACCCAAAATGTGGATGTTGCCTCGTATCCACAAATCACCACCACCATCGTTGCTACCTCTACTACCTGCCCACAACCCACCACCACCAACTTTGCAGCCACAAGCACCGCCTGTAGCCTCGCCACCACCATAACAACCATTACATCCACAACAAATCCAAAATCAACACTACCACCACCTCTTCCAATCCACCAACTCTACAACCACTAGCACCGCCATCAATTGCTAAGAATATCCAAGTCTTCTCAAAAGCTCAAACTTGAAAGCCCATTTGAAATTAGATTCAGCTTTGCAGTTGGGGTTTGTCCAAATTAGATTCTGGCTTGAAGTCGGAATCGGAACCGATACCTTAACGGTTTGTATGATTAGTGGTTGTGATCTTAACAACAGAGTGAGACAATGACAATGGGAAAGGTAGGAAGCAGAGAACATGGACTCAAATCGGCGTGGCTTACACATCTAGATCGAGATGTTTGACACAATTGTCGAGGCTGCTAAGACTTACGACATGGCGGCATTCAAGATGTGGGGAGCTTCCAACTTCACCCACACCCTCGGCAATTGGTGTTGCTGTCTGATTTGTTTTTGTTGAGAGTGATAATTGTTAGGAATTTGAGGACATAATATGACGCGATATGAAGTATAGATCACACAAACAAATAAAGAAGAACAAGATTTAAAAGAAAAGCAAACAAGAAGATGAAATTGGAAGGTGAACAAAATATTTTATTAAAGACAATCAATGGAGAGAAAATACAACTTCTGCAATTTTCTACTGTTCTAAACTATTTAAACTGAATGAAGTTACGATTTATAGGAGACATGTCCAAACACTAGAATACACCTAAAATATGGAAACTAGGCAAAAAATTGCGTAAAATCGAATAATAAGAAAAGAAATTTGTGGCCCGAGCGAAGCTCGAGCTATAAGCGGGCGACAGACTGTCGCTCGAGCAACGGCTCAGAACGAAACTTCAAAATTTCTCCACTTGGAAAAATAAGTCCGACTGTAGTGAAGCACACCGAACTCTTTAACCTGAACCATACCTCTCCAATACTGAAAAATATTCTTCATCTTCCACCATATCCAAACACCAAATGAACCCAACCCCCGGGTTCCCAAAAAATTCACAACAAATTCAAAATTTACCAAACATGTCGAAACACACCCTGCAGCAAAATCACTACTAAATGCTTTAACTGAAGGCCCCTGGCTAGACTTTTCTCCTTCAACAACTCCAAAAGTATGCACATTCAGATCAGCATCCTTGTACCCTTTTCCAATGAGTCTCTCCCTAGCCGTTGAATACAATGGAACCGTAGACTTTGGTGGCAAAGCGATATTACCCATATCTTCCAAACTTTATAGAGTAGTATTCTCCAAAATAGACCCAGAGCCAACTCCCAACGGTGCTGTACCAAATTGTATATCCACTACGGTACCAAACCTGTGGTGATGTTTCTTCACTGATTATGCCTAACCTTACAAGATGTATAACTTGGACTTTCTCCACTCCTCCAATACAACATGGATACCCTTTCGGACCTTCAAGTCTCCACCTATACCAGAGAACGTGTATCCTTTTGAATCTAGGGTACTCAACGAGATGATGTTCTTCTTCAAGTCTGGAACACGTCGAACCTGGCCAAGTGTTCTGATTGTTCCATCTACCAACTTCAATTTGACTCTCCCAATATAGCTACCCGACAAGATTCGTTGTTTCCCATGACAACAACACCTTATGTCACTGTTTCATATTATTCAAACAAATCCTGATTGAGACTCATATAACGCACAAGTTGTATCCAAAATCCACACTTCGTCAGGCTTGGATTCTACGTCAGAAATTGTCAAAAGATCTTCCTTACTTATAAAGTCCTTTGCGATACCTGCTTCACCTGAAGTCTCTGATTGCCTCCCACGATTTGCAGCTGAATTATCCTTACCCTGCAACTTGTCGCAATCCTTCTTGATGGGTTATTTCTTCTTGTAGTAAAAGCAGACCCTATTGCTGAAATCCACCATCGACTTGCCACTTCACTAATCACCACAAACCACAAGAGTTTCATTATCTCTGGAACCAGCTCTAACTAAATGCTTCATATTCTCCTTTGAGAACAAGGCATCATACACGTTTTCAATAGTGAGTATGTCACGACTGTATAGAATTGTGTCCCTAAACTACGAAAACGAACCAGACAGTGAGCACAACAGGATTAAGGCCAAGTCCTCTTCATTATATTTTACCTCTAACATCTCCAGATCAGCGATAATCTCCTTAAACACAACCAAATGATCTTCGAGTGATCGGCCTTCTGTCATGCGATGAAAATAAAGCCTTTGGTTCAAATGTAATTTACTGGTCAAATTTTTTATTACAATGCAGCTGTTGTCTTCTCCTTTAAGACGTCCTGAAGAATGTTCTTAGATAAATGAAGACGAATATGCAAAAGTATCTTGCGACCCTTTCGTTGCTTCTCCTTTGTTGTCCAAGTTGTGGGCATCTTATCAAAAACCCAACAAAACATCATCCAAATCCATTTACGTCAATGCAGCTCTCATCTTCAATTGCCATAACCAAAATCTTGTACTTCGATCCAACAGCGGAATATCATACTTCATGGTAGTCATCGATAACAAAAACCTCAAACAATCAAATCATTGCTCTGCGGAACTGCTGAACTTTAGCTTTGATACTACTTGTTAGGAATTCGAGGAGATGATATGGCGCGATATGAAGTTTAGATCACACAAACAAATAAACAAGAACAAGATGTAAAAGAAAAACAAACAATAAGATAAAATTGACAGAGGAATATAATATTTTATTAAAGACAACCAATGAGGAGAAAATATAACTTCTGCAATTTTCTACTGCTTTAAACTGTTTAAACTGAACGAAGAGTCTACTATTTATAGGAGACACGTCAAACCTTAGAATAAACCTAAAATATGAAAACTAGGTCAAAAATTACGTAAAATCGAAAAATAAGGAAAGAAACCCGCGGCCCGTCGCTCGCTCGAGTGACGGCTCAGCTTGCGGGCGACTGACTCTCTGCTCCAATCTTGCTCCTCTCGCTCAAGCGAGAGGTGGGCGTCTGTCCAACGCCGTCAATTTGCCTTTTTCCTTCTTGAACCCTATTTTGACATCTGCAAGCCTAATACTCCAAAACGCGAAATCCTAGACCCAATTTGGACCGAATTTGAATCACAAAATCCAACAATAATAGAATACAAGGAGGGAGCAAAAAGAGATAATGATAAGAGAGAGGAGACAGATCTGTTGTGTAGTGAGAGTGTGTAATAATAGAGCGATAGAGAGAATAAATGGTATATAGATTTTGTAAATAATATTTATACTTGATTATTGAAAGAAAAATGGAAAAATCTAATTTTCGAAATTGTATTTAAAATATAGGGTTTAGGGTAATTTTCTCATATTTACAAGTAGAATGCATAAAAAAAAGATAGTGTTATGTCTTGTCACCTAGGTTTCCACGTGGCTAAGTCGACCCATTGAAACACCCTCTGCCAAATCCATGTGTCATCCGACGTGGAGCTAAGTCTTATAGAGTCCAGACAATCCGACCCACAAAAACTCATATATATACATATATATATATATAAGTCTGAGGCCCAAAAGAATTGGTGAGGCCCAACGAAAAGAAATCTAAAGCTCAACTACGGCTGGTGACAACCCTATTTAAAGATCTTAGATTTATGAGATCATTAGAATGATTGATTGGACTGTTGTAATGAGTAAAAATGTCAATCTTGTCAGCATAGGGCATGTGGTGACCACCTTCTTTTTTGGGCATTTAATGTGCCCCAGGTTACTGGAATCAAAATTGATACCTAAGATGTGATACTTCGGTAAAGGAGATGAAGCCATGTGTCCTCTCATATGAGGGTTGTTATTGAATATGTAACATTATAAATATCCCATCAATGACCCAAATGAGGGGGAAATGAAAAATATTGATAGAACACATATTGAGAAAACACTATATATTTACTCTATTTATGATTAACTTAGTGTTTTTAGTTATTGAAGTATAATCTTATTTGTGAGTTTGATTCTTGATTGATCGTTCATTATCGTATAAATTATCTTATATCTCTTGTCGGAGCTCGAACATCCCTGTTTCGTGTTACAATGTTTCTCTCACGTTCATATTCTATTTATTGTCAATAGACAATCATCCCACGTGTGTTGGAATTATTTTAAGAGAACGAGAGTGGGCTCGGTATCTGTTGTCCACGTCAACCGTTCAGAAAACGAGGTCAGTAGATTGTCGCTGTCTGCGGAAAACGTCACAATAACCACGAACATTTCTACGACAAAAAGTTTACCGGAGGATAATTGTGCATCCCCCTTGAAAAATGATTTGTTTTTAAATAGGAATAAGAGGAAGCCCCCAAAGATGAGAAAATTTGACAGTGGATAAAAAATGAGTTCAGATCGTGATATCCCTCACATGAAGGTAAGAAAAGATCCTGGTGAAGAGGCTCCACGAGTGGCAGCCCATGCGGGTGGATGCCGACCCCACCACCACCATAGGCGTGGCAGGATGAGGGTAGTTGCTCAGCTTACCCGAGAAATTACCACTATGGCAACCAACATGAGGAATATCACCCACTAAAATATGACTATACAGGAACTCCTTGTGCAAACGCAAGGCCAGGGAAGACCTCGAATCCCTTTTGCACCGCATGGATTCTTTCCATAAGAAGATGAAGTCCAAAGTCAGAGGTTCCCATCTTCTAGACATGCTAGAGAGGTTAGCCTTCTTGAAAGGGAAGTAGGGATTGATATTTCCTCAAATTTTGTTTCTGGCCGACCCATCGAAGCTCATGTTAACGAGAATGACAATTTCCCCCCTGAGTATTAGCCAGAACATAGGCCGCATTATATTAGCCAGAACATAGGCCGCATTACCGGAGAATAATTGTGCATCCCCCTTGAAAAATGATTTGTTTTTAAAAAGGAACAAGAGGAAGCCCCCAAAGATGAGAAAATTTGACAGTGGATAAAAAATGAGTTCAGATCGTGATATCCCTCACATGAAGGTAAGAAAAGATCCTGGTGAAGAGGCTCCACGAGTGGCAGCCCATGCGGGTGTTAATGTGTTTAACAAAATCAGCCCTGCGAAACTAGGCACATGCTATCCCAACCACGTCCCACTCCTGGGAACATGTCTCAACCTCTACCTCCTACAACCCAACTACCGGAGGAAATGCAAGGACATGTTCCTGATGCAAGAGGATTCGAGTCAGACAAGGCCGAGCTGTCT
>CAIGRS010167625.1:0-13566 GCA_903798395.1 Fraxinus floribunda | reverse complement strand
AATCTTCCTTACTTCTTAGTGAAGTCTCATACAAATCATCAGTAGACTTGTCCACTGTACCATAAATGTAGTCATAGACTGGCATGAACAATGAGTAATTGGTCTGGAATTGCGTATGATGCAAAGAATGAAACCTAAAATCAAAGCATCAATTTTTTTTTTTTTTTATGTAATTGTCAAATAACAATTTCAAACTCATGGATATTCAAGATTTTCAGTTCTACGATTTAAATACGCTCGTGGTTGCTAATTTTTTAGCAAAAGGTTTCATTATGTTACTTCAAGTGGTTTCATAGATAATCATTGTGCCTATACTATATATGTTAGTTTGATTAACATAAGATGTAATATGACATTTAGTTATTTCAAAACGATCAACTTGAAATAAAGTGAAAACAAATATTTTCATCGACCAACATGAAATTTCTCAAAAAACTGGGTTTTTAACAAGTTACTCTAGTAATGAACACATATTGAATAAGGCAGAACAATAATATCGAAACTATAAAAAACTTATGAGGGCGTGTACATGAGGTATTTGAGAGGAGGAAAAATGGAGAAAAGCCTTTGAGGAATGAGCTCAAAGTTGCAATGTCCCATATTGATCATGAGATCAATGTAGGTAATAGAACCAAAGATAGATGCCATAGAGGCAGTATCAGTCACCACAGTTGTAAGCATTGAATTGCGAATAGCAGAAAACATGCTATATGCTCCGCAAATGGATATATAACAGCTGCCATTACAATAAAAATAACAAACTTAATTAATCATATCATAAAAGATTAAGTGCTTTGGCTGCAATTTTCCCCATAAANTCATGAGATCAATGTAGGTAATAGAACCAAAGATAGATGCCATAGAGGCAGTATCAGTCACCACAGTTGTAAGCATTGAATTGCGAATAGCAGAAAACATGCTATATGCTCCGCAAATGGATATATAACAGCTGCCATTACAATAAAAATAACAAACTTAATTAATCATATCATAAAAGATTAAGTGCTTTGGCTGCAATTTTCCCCATAAATTTAGATTGAAAACTCATGGCAAAAAGTTTTAATTTGCACCAATTTCATGTGGTATCTTCCTTATCAGCATGTAGGTCACAATATTGTCATTTTGAAACAACTTTATTCTCCCAAGTACAAAATTTGGGATAATTTAGCTGGACTTATTACCACTACACCAAAAATGATCATTTGCAACACATAAAAAACAACATTCAGCAGTTAAATATTGCTAAATGGGTCCATCGCAACATTCACATACGTGAATGTTACCATTGCTTAACAAAATTGAGTTTTGACAACATTTTTCAAATGAATGTTGCTAATACTGCCTTTTTGCAACTTTTTTTTAGTGTTGCGAAACTTTTTATTTTTTGCAATATTTTTTAAATGTTGCGGAAGACAAAGCTTTTCGGCCGCTGAGGAGGGGGGTTTAATGAATAAAGTAATTATAATTATTAATTGTGTTTAGTATCTTAAAACTTCTAAGCTTTTTCCATGGCCAATCATTGAGGAACCCATGTGTTGTGGCCATTTTTGGCTCCTCAATTCTCACTCCTTTTCAGTCAGAAGCTGTCTCATCAAAGGGTCCTATATATGAGCCGTGCTTCTTTGCCCAGGATAAAATTCCAAATCAAACCAGGGGCGCCAAGCCAAGTAGCTTTTTCCCTTATATATATGAGCCGAGCTGCTCTGTCAGGCCTGTAAAAGGCCTGACAGAGCAAATGAGAGATTGGGAGGGAGGGGGAGGGGGAGGGGGAGGGGAGTGAGTGTTTAACTTTTGGGGAGGGGGGTTTAATGAGGTGGAACCCACCTCATGTGAGAGCAAAAGTTCTGCGAAGGCCTTTTACAGGCAAAGCACAATAATTCTCTATATACAGAGATAAAGATAAGAGTCATTCCCCTTCTACAGGGGAGTAAGTCACAGATTCCATGGCATAAGAACGTAAAATTACATATTTTGCCCAACCTATTTTTAAATAAGCAAACAAACAAGAAATAAAAAGGTTGGGTATCGTAATATGACACAAAAAACATTGAGGACGTAAATGCAATTACCATTTGTTAAGAAATTCTATCACGATTTCATCTCTATGAAAATTCAAATTAAAGTTTTATTGAAACAGAAAATTATCTCTGATTATTTTGTAGAAATAGTGGATCAATGATAAATCTTAACGTTGTACCAATTCTCAGTAACCTAACTTTAAATTACATTTGAGCCAAAGAATTCTTAGTAACCAATGAATCAATGAATTTTCCAAAAAAAGGCCTGTAAATAGGAAGAGTGAATAAATATGATTTAAACCAACAGATTGAGATAGTGAAGAAAATTGGTGACTCGATCTAAGCCTAATCGACGCAATACCTTTTCTATAGAGGGGTTCGTTGAATCACAAGGATCAAATAGTTGCATTATTTTAATTTTATGTATCTACATGTAATTGATGTATCATATACTAAATTATTATTCGATGCTCAATTTGAATATGCAATAATTTTGTTATTTTTCAACAATCTCTTAATCAATTTTTAGTTATTTTAAAACAAAATCGATTAATCGAGGAAAATTGTTTAATAGGCAAGAAGATCTAAAGTTCCTTTTTGACAAAAGGACATAGAGTCAGAAAAGTATTGGAATTAGTTTATCGTGATGTGTGTACCCATGAATACACTTGCGAGAGAAGACTACGAGGATTTCATTACCTTCATGGATTAGGATTATTCTAGGAGTACAAAATGGTGTCCAAAATAGTCAAGTGGGGGCCCCCTATTGGAGGGGCGGCTAGGTACATGTAGCAAGGTCCCATGGATTATTACTCTAGATTAGATAAATTTACCTAACGACTCAAAGTAGAAATTCAAAGAGTATCGGGCTGAGGTTTAGGAACATAAATAAGAGTACGAGGACATTTGATCGGATCGAGGTGGTGGGTACCTCTTTGAAGAATAAGGGACTACTCGATAAGAAATGATATAGTTTCTCAATTGAGTGCTTTGGTACATCTTACAAATGTCTTATCAGAAAGAAAAATCATAACACTGTTAGATATGATCAAAACAGTTATGAATTTCTCAACTCTATCTTATTTTGAGAATATGCATTGAGACCGTTACATATATTCTTAATTTAGGTCCTTCTAGTTGTTCCCAGGACTCGAATGGTGCCGGCCAAACTTGCGTTGCATATGAATTTGGGAATATTCGACTCATGTGTCGAAAGGAAAGATAGAAAAGTCGAACTCTTGGTCAGAAATGTGTTTGTTTGTAGGATACTGTAAAGCTACTAGGGGGTACTATTTTTGCAGTCTTCTAGATATGAAAGTCTTTTTAACTAGTATAAATGCAACCTTTTTGATGGATATAACACATAATGAAAACTAAGGGTCTGTTTGGTACGACTTAAAATCTAATTAAAATTGAAAATATGACAATTATTGGGTCTCACCTGTCTAATAAAAGTCAACCATAACGGCTAGTTTTTTAATTTTAATCCGATTTTAATCTCTACCAAACACCCTCTAAGTGTTGTTTGGCTCAATGAGAATAAGGAAAATTGTATTTTCTTGATTTGTCAAGGTGAGAATTAGTTTTTCATGTAGTCTATAATTTAGAGAATGCCATAAAAGGCTTAAAGGTTGGGAGTGCCAAGTTCGTGAATTAAATGCTAGAGGTTTGTGAATCGATTGAATCGAGATATAGAATATCACTTTAGGTATAATTTTAAATTTATGTTTTTAATTATAGCATACAAGTGAACATCTAGTAAAAATTCTAATTTATTTAATTAAAGAAAATGTTTGTTTTCCGATTAATTCTTGTACTAGTTTCTAACAACATTTATTCTCAAAGTCTCTTGTCAAAATGCAGTTCCGTCTCATTCCACAAAGAGACTTGCAGAATTCTCAACGCTAGAACTCAGCGTTCATAATATAATCTAATACAGCTTTGAGTCGGTGGACATCATAATGGGGCTAAACCCATGGTCAAGACTGGCTTGCCAGATTTTATCAACGTCGAACATCACGTTTCCACACTCGTGCACGTTCCAATCTTCCAAAGCATGCAGTATTCCAGCTATACGCCATGCGCTCATTACCCTTCTTGGCAACCAATTCTGTTATACAAATACAAGTAAATCTTTCATATAAAATGATGAAGAAATTAAGGTTTTATCCTTATTGTACTTACCTCACAAGAGTCAACATTTTGAAGATGCTTGGGAGCCAACATTGCTGGTATATTGTTGTAAAAACAGTCCTTGCGTCTTTTCTTGGGAGGAAACTGTGAGAATGGAATGAATACTGTTCCTTTTGGTGCCCTTAATTGTTCATCTTCACTCAGTCCATCTCCTACTATCCATGTCTGTAAATGAAACGCTTTGTACTAGTTAAATTTGACAATCACCAGAGCAAATGTGGGAAACTAGAAAATGCAGAAGAGGAGGAGAGAAATCTCACCTTGGGAGCATTGATTTTAGAGAGGACCAATTTTTTTCCAGCCTCAATGCTGAGCCTCGCTTTAAGCTTGTTATACTCATCCTCCCGTAGTGTCACTACCTATATAATGACAAATAAGCAAGAAAAGCCCAAACATACAAGAAAACATTATCCTCTTGTGCAATGTAACTCAACGTCAGTTACTTTTTACTGTCAAACATACCTGTATTCCTCCGTGGCATAAAGCAAGGGCAATGGAGTAAGCAACCTTGGACAAATTTCCTCGAAGGACCACCTGAGTTGTTTCTTTTGGAATGCTATTCAGCACAACAGCAACAGCTAAACTGTTTCCAGATACCAGCTTCACTTTTAGCTTGGGGTGTCTTCTTACAAAGAGCTCACCAATTCCATTGAGTTCTTCTTGCTGTGAGATCAATATTTACGAAACATAAAGAATTAAAACATGACTCTTTGGTGACGTGGAAGTGAAAGTATTTCTAGTAGACTGACTTACCTGATTCAATAGACCCAGGCTCAACACCTTAACGCCTTTTTCCTCAGCTGCCAGTATAGCATCCTCGATCAAATTATTGATCGACTCTCTTTGCCATTGCATGTAATACTTCAACAACATGAAATTAATAATGTCAAAAATATGTAAATACCCACATGTCTATATATGAATTGATGCGGAGATTCTTACTTGGATCTTATATTTTGGAACAGCCCAGGTTTGTAACTTTAGATGTTTAAAGACATTTCTCTCCACCGTAAATGTGCGTCCATAAATCCTAGTTATCATCATGGACCAAAGTGTCACAGGCCAGAGTAACCAAAGGTACCACGTCGAATTGTGAGGCTTAGAGGCCAGGGACGCGAATCCTAGACGCATATAATATATGGATTCAGGAGTTGTTAGATGTGTTAGATGAACTACATCAGGTGCTTCCTCTTTCCTATCAAGCGAACTTTCATATAGCGAGTCTGAGGATTCGTCCATCGTTCCATAGATATAATCGTAGAATGGCATGAAAAGTGAGTAGTTGGTTCGAAATTGAGTGTGATGCAGTGAGTGGAACCTGTATACATCACCAGATATATGTGCAGTCAGCTGAATTCAAATCTTCCATATGAAAATCGTAACACATCAAGAAGTTGATAAAATTACTAGATCATTATACCAGTCTATGGATTATTGTTGTTACTATTCATTGAATGTCCCCCTCTTTCTCCCCATCCATCTTCCGCCCCGCCTCCCCCTTCCATTGCTACCTTGCTTAGGACAACAACAAAAGGAGAAGGGGACAAGGAAGCAGAGACACAGGAATGGGGTAGAGGTGAAGTGGTTTTAGAAGGTTACAGCTATTAGATAATGAGCAATTAACAGAGTTTGTCCAAATAGTATCATTTTATAACACATCAGCCAAAATGAAAATGGTTCGAAGTAATTTAAAGTTTTCCATCAAATGGTAGCTTAATTAGCTCTCTGTGTTCATACTCAATCATAAGACATATTGACTACATAATTACTTATAAGTATTGCATATACACTTAAAACATCATTTCACCACAAGTTATCACAAGAAATGAGAGGGTAGGGATATACTTACGAAGGTGTATACATGAGATACTTGAGAGGGGGAAATGTGGATAGCAGCCATTTTGGAATGAGCTCAAAGTTGCAGTGACCCATATTGTTCATGAAATCGATGTAGATAACGTAAACCGCCATTGACATGATGGAAGCCGTCCCAGTTAGCACAGATGTATACAATGGGATCGCAAAGAGGGCGAAATATGCTATGTGCTCTGCAAATGGATGGATAACAGCTGCCACATCACAAAAATTATCAAATGATGTAGGTAGTTGACATGTCATTGTGCTTTAATTTCAGAAATAATAATATGTAGTCTTAGAAGGGGTGTTGTTTTTTTCGAGGATTTCTTACAAGTAATGGGCTCGGTGGCGATAGAGGAGTGGTGGTGGGAATGGTAGCGGGAGTAGAGGAAGTGGTGATGTAGCGCTCTGTGTAGCCAATAGTAGAGGAACTCCACTGGTCCGGCATGAAGCAAAGCTGTCAATACTAACCCATCGGTCCTCCACAATGGCAGATGGTCACCCCCTTTGACATACATGCCACCCAGGTACAACAAAAGCCCATTAAATATAATTTGGTCATCCCTACAAATCATTCCAGGCTCATATCATCATGTTCAAAAATGGGAAAACTAAATTAGAATAAGTGGTGATTGAGAAAGTATGTACCAGTTTCTTTCTCTATCAACTTGCTCAAACTCAATAGTCTTGTCAATAATCCTGTTACTACCTTTGGCAGTATGGTAACGAGATAGCGAAATCCATATTTGATTATGCAGCATTCTTAGTAATAAGAATGGGAATATAGCAAAATGTGAAAGATCCCTCTCATTTTCATCACTCGCTATAAACGAATAAGTTTCTTGAATTGCCCAAGGTGCCAATACCAGGTACTTCATCCACAAAACAAAATAAATAAATGAATTAGCAAAGCACACACAAACACACAAGAAGTCAATGAGTTATGCAGATAAACGGAGAACAATGAAGAAGAAGATGGTACCTTAAAATTCCCAAGACATTTCCATGGCCAATCGGTGAGAATCCCTGGTCTAGAAGCCATTATTCTTCAGCTCAATTTCCCCCCTTAACTCTTCTAAAAACAGAGTTGCATAGCATTGTACATTTTATGCATAGATGAACAGAACTTTCATAAATGCACCTTTTTCATTCTGTCCAATACCTACCTGACACATTTCAAACATTTTTTTTTTGATTCTTAACTGCTTGACCGATATTTTTGTTGAAAATTAACACGTAATCCCATAATAAAATTATTTATTTTTCTTACACATTTTTAATCACGTACAATGAAAAAAAAATTTAAACATTTTAACCACATTTTCCCTTTAGAGGCATTGTTTTAGTTTAAAAGCGTTGTATATGCAATTAATAGTATATAGACTTTTGATTCGTGCAATTACTATTCTCACCCATTATTTATAGGACAGTGACAGTGAAAAGCAAGTGCACAGTTGCCCTAGATTTTTTGTTTTCTTGTGATTCCCTAAAGGGTTATGGATAGTGTGTACGTACGGTTAGAATTCCTAACAAGCTATGAACCGCACAATCTCTTTCAAGTAGTGTTATCTTTAAACAATTTTGTTCAACCAAAACGATCACACGTATGAAGTGGTTCCGACTCGATCCAAAAAAAGCCCGAGCCGAGGCTTGGGCCAAACCCCATTTTTGGTCATCAGCTCGAGCTCGAGTTGGCTCGTGGCCCGGGCAAGCCTACCCATTAAAAAAAATAAAATTAAACGAGTTCAAGCTACGTTGCAGGCAGCTTGCCCACCTGCAAAGGCTTTATATTAAAAAAAAACAAACAAAAAACTTAAGTCGGCTCGGTCCGCTAAGGCTCGGGCAGAAAGCTCGGGTCAAGCCTCATTTTTTTTTTTGTCTGGCTTTGGCCCAAAAAAACTCAAGTCGAATCCGAGTTTTTTTTTTTTTTTTGGTCGGGCTCTGCTCGACTCGTTGACATACCATGTCCATGGAATTAAGCTTGATTTACTATGCGAGATGTATTTTTCTAGCATTTTTCCTTACGGGTTTCAGTGATTCCAGATCTGGAGATAGAGTGTGAGGACACAAATAAGATTAAAATCATGTTGAGCCTGAGATGAGAATAATTGTCGGTTTTTAGAAAATTAAGAGTGTTGATTTGGAAAGTGGCTTAATAAGGAAAAACTAATAACGAGTAACGACTAAAAAGTAATGAAAATGACAAAGCATTAAATAAAACTGTCTTTATTGTCATTCTACCGCTTCTATGGTTCACTTTCAAGATTTTTTATTTTTTTATTTTTTGGTCCCATATATCATCTCCATGTCTAATGAAAGTGTTTATAAATGATTAGTGCAAATAAAATTATATGAACGATTATAAACTGTGTGTAAGCATGAGCCGAACATAGGGCAATGTTGTTGTTCAATTAGAGGTGTCAAACTAGCTGAGTGGCTCATCAGCTCGGCCTCTCAACTCGTAAAAATATGGCTCGGGCTCCTACTTTGATGAGCACGAGCTGAGTGGGCCGGCTCACCAACTGGCCCACTGGCGACGGCTCGTGAGACAAGCCAACGAGCAGGCTCATGACTCGGAACTAAAGTGACCGTTTTGGTCACAGTATAAGTTCGGAGTGTCCATTTTGGCCACTTTAATTTTTATTTTTTTTCCTTTTTTTACTCTATAAATATTCCACTCTATTTCCAATTTTTTTTCACACAACAATTCTCACTCTCTTTCACATTCTACAATCTACTACATTCATTTCTAACTTCAATTTCAATTATCAAACTACAAATTTGCAATTACAATCTTATACATAAACTTTCTTTAAATTCTTAATTTCTTTCCAATCTCTTTATTTACTTACTATACAGTTTATACTATACAAATTATAGTACATATTCTATACATTTCATCACAATTTATAAATGAATCCACACTCATTTGTTGATCGTTTGTTCGGTATTGGAGACGAATCGCCCATGAAGCCGCAAAGTCAATTTCAAAATGAATTTGCCAATCTCAACGAAGTACTCGTTCCCCAAAATATTCCAGATTGGATGTTTGGGAAGTAGTAATTCAATTGATTTGAATGACATTAATATTCCCAAAGCTGAACACGAGGAGAAATATGAATTAGATATTCCCGATACAAGAGGAAAACAAAAGGGAAAATGCAGGCAAAATGTTGGGGTCACTTTAAATTGAGTCCAACGGATCGTGTAGTCGATGGAGTTACAAAGTCAGTATGTAAATATTGTCAACAACGATTAGCATGGTACCAACTACCTCAACCGTCACTACAAAGCATGTATGACCAAACATGGGTTTCTTGGTGCCGGTCAAACGTAACTGCAATTTAGTAGTCCAGCCGTCGATTCTGTTTCTACGACACTTTGCGAGTGGATATATTTGGAGGAGAAAGCTAGAACGAGAATGGTGAAATTCATTGATGATGTTGAGTTGCCTCTACAAATAGTGGACAACCAACATTTCATTTCCTACGTGAAATGATATTTTCAATCGAGATACGTTTGGGTAAGTAGAAACACTTTTCGTTCCGATACCAATAGAATATTTCCTTAATACAAAAAATAAATAAAATAAAATTGATTATCGATTTGTCAAAAAATGGGATGTTATATTTTTAACTTCGGATTTATGAAAATTGATTAATAAAAGAAGTTATATAGTTGCAGCTGCATATTACATAGACCCACTTTGGTGTATGCATAAAAAAAAATTGCTTAAAATTATTTAATTGCCTCACAACGCTAACAATGTATATATATATATAGTCAGTTATCGATAAATTGTGTAAGGTATTGCAACCCGATTTTGGGGTTATTTATTTCATATTCATTGCGTGTTATATTTTAAATTTAATTGTGTAGAATGACTTGAAATATATTAAGAACGAAATTTAAAGAATTATAGATGCACTAATATATATCACGATTTCACCTAATAGAAAATAAGTCTTTGAAGAATTTTGTGCCAAATTCGGGTTGACGAATATGAAAATATTTGTTAGTGACGTAAGTATAGATGAAACTTCACTTACTTATTATTAAAATTATGCAAAGAATTTGAACATTTCTTAACTGAATTTTATAACAATATGTATATTAGAAACGATGATGACACTATTTAGAATAAATCTAATAGACTTTTAGTTTTTAAAAATAAAAAAATTTTGACAAATTTTTATGACTCTACAAATATTTTATATGGAGTGTACTATCTCACTAGTTGTATGGTGCTTGAACATTTTTATATAATTGCAAATGCTTTTCATAAATACAAAAATGACCTCAATTTTAGTAAAATTATATATTCTATGGAATTAAAGTTTAGAAAATATTGAGAAGGCTTGTCTATGTTATTTCCTTTAACATGCATCATGGATTTCAATACAATTTATCAGCAGGTACTAAATATCCAATTAATCAGATTTCAAAAACTTCAATTTTTAATACACCTATCACTTATAGAAATTTAGAACAAATTTTATGTAAAATCTATGAGTTATATGTAACACGAATGTGTGCAAATATTAATCGGGTACCCTATGCACCTACTCCTCTCGCTAATATTGAAGAAGACAATGCTGAAATATTAAACTTATTTAAAGGCATTAACAAGATCGATATGATGTAATAGATTCTTTTAGTAGTGGTATGTCTACCCCATGTAAGTAGATATCGAACGCAAGTCCAAATGCATTGTTCGTTGAATTACTTGATTACTTTAATCATAATACGCCTAAATTCCTAATAATAAAATGGTTAAAAAAAGTTCAGAAGAAGTTATTGAATTATGACGAAAATATGAACGACGATAGCCAGTAGTTTCTGCGATTGCAAAAGACCTACAACACTTCCGGTTAGTGTTGTAACTTCAGAATCTACTTTTTAGTACAGGAAAAAGGGTTATGTTCGAAGTAAGGGGTTGACGGAAATAAGATATTTTAGAAACATTAATATTCCTGAAGGATTGACAAGACGTTCATTTTCGATTACAAGATAAATATGTTGAAAATGCATATCGTCATGTAAGTGATATTTAATTCTACCATATTAATAAAAAAAATTATTTTATAATAATTTTTTAAAACAAAATTGTACTCGTAACAAGTTTTTTAACCATTTTTAATTTTGTCTTCTCAAAATTTAAGTAGTCGGTCCCAAACTCGGATAAATGATGAAAGTTTGACCTAAAAAATAAAAAATAAAAATAAAAAATAAAAAATAAAAGATAGACGAACTCGCGAGCCGAAACTCGGCCTAGGCTTGTTCCAAATGAGCCACAAGCTCGACTCAACTCGACCCATTGCCACCACTATAGTCAATCATCTCCAACAATTTTCCCTTGAATTAAGTACCAAATTACAATGGCCCAAGCCCACCCTTAATCATAATGACCCTTTCAAGCAAGGATCCATTTCGATCCATCTTCCTTTCCTCAAGAAAATCACACACTCCATTGAGATCTACATTATCTTCATCCGCCCGCATTCGTGTTTCCATTGAAGTTCCACCATGTTGAAAGTTCATCGAGGAAGTCCTGCCATTGCAATCAACTAGGGCTCACACTTTTTTAAAATCTTCACATATATTTATCTTTCATATCTACATAGTAAGTTCAGAATATAACTTTGTTATCTCTTGTTGAGACTCAATAAGTTAACCTTTTAACACGAAATTCTAAATACCAACACGATGCCACCCTCACCTCCTTTACCACAATAGGACAAGAAGGTTCGCTTGGAAAACAATGTGCATTGTATTAAAATTTAGAATTCCATCTCAAAAAATCAACTTTGTTAAAAGGAGTAGGGCAAACCCTTATATGTTTATTTATATCTTTACATTTATTCAATATGGGATTTATTCCTATCATGTATTTACAAGATGGTGACTCGTTAAAAAATTTCAATTTTGGTAATCATATGCTTGTTTGAGTCTTAGTCGGGCTGAATTATTTTTACGAGTTTAATAGACTTTGGTACCATATTAAGATTTGTACTTTCATCTTAAAAAATGTCATTCTTATTAAAAGGAGTAGTGTTCCAAACCCTTAACAATATATATTATTTACTTTTTTTTTATATTTATTTGATTTGAAATTTATTCCTTTAACACAATACCGTTTCCGTTGGTTTGGATTCGATATATGAATTCTCCAACCACTTCGACTCCCAACTCTCACCGATTCAACCTTTATTTATTTCTTGCAAGCTGTCCTTAACAAATTGATGTTTTGCATTCAATTGCTGCTGTTATCTGTCAACTTATATATTACAAGAAATATCGAGTATAGCTGTATAGGAATCTACTTGGCAATTTCAGGTTAGCACAAGAATGATGATGAATCATAATGGGTTTTTGTGTTGTCAAACAAGGGAAAATTCATGGGTCAGGTATTATCTTTTATGAAATCAAAAAATAGGCCCCCAATGTTTAAATTTATAAAACTCAGGTTTTTCCATGAATTAATTAATTATATTTTACAATTAATCTATTAAATGAAATATTTAACTGTAATATAATATAATTGACCCACCTCACAGCTTCGGCGACTATTCCAGTGACCGGCGACAACTCCGGCGACTGTTCTTCGGCCGCGCTTAATTTCGGCGACTATTCCGATAACCGTTTTGCCGCCACTGAATTCTGGTAACTGCTCCAATTCTGAGGTCACAGATATCTTATTAAATAGTTAAAAATTTAATTTTTGGTCACAACTTATCAAATTAATTGGTCACAGATTTTTAATTGATCACAAATGAAGAAAATTTATTGGTCACAGATTTTTAAATTTGTTAGTCACATATTAACAAATTTTAAGGTCACGGTTAAATAGTTAGCCACAAAAAACTATATAGTTGGTCATATACACTCAAACACATGTCCTCCAATCTCATTACACCACAAAAACTTGGTCACAGATCGATATAGTTGGTCACATACACCGAAACACCCCGTCCCCCAATCCCAAAATATGTCTCTAAGTTTAAAGTTGCAAAAATCAGGGTTTTTTTTTAATTAATTAATTATATTTCACAATTATTGTATTAAATTAAATATTTAATTGTAATATAATATAATTGACCCACCTCACTGCTTCGGCGACTATTTCGGTGACCGGCGACAACTCCGACGACTGTTCTTCGGCCGCGCTTAATTTCGACGACTATTCCGATAACCGTTTTGCCGCCACTGAATTCTGGTAACTGCTCCGATTCTGAGATCACAGATATGTTATTAAATAGTTAAAAATTTAATTTTTGGTCACAACTTATCAAATTAATTGGTCACAGATTTTTAAATTTGTTAGTCACATATTAACAAATTTTAAGGTCACGGTTAAATAGTTAGCCACAAAAAACTATATAGTTGGTCACATACACTCAAACACATGTCCCCCAATCTCATTACATCAAAAAAACTTGGTCACAGATCGATATAGTTGGTCACATACACCGAAACACCCCGTCCCCCAATCCCAAAA
>CAIGRS010167566.1:0-15390 GCA_903798395.1 Fraxinus floribunda | reverse complement strand
CTAAAATTTTGATTTTAATCTCTACCAAATAGAGGCAAAATCACAGTAAATTCGAATTTCGATAACATGCTAATTTTAAAAATTCTCCGACGATCGTACGCTAATCGAATCTACAAATTGTTTATGTCATCTCAAATCTTATTTCGAGAAGTACATTACATTATGGGCATATCGAATAGTCCAAATAGATATCGAAAATAGTTAAACATGAGTCTTAAAGAAAAACGTTTAACTCACATTTTTTCAAAAAAAATCAATTATTTCATTAACATTTACTATTTTTGCGATACAAATTTCTCAATGTAATTTTTATCAATTTATTAGGGAACTTTATATGAAATATGACATAAAAAACTCTCGAAATTTTATATCCAAAAAAGTCATATCTCATGTAAATTTTTGGAAGCAAAATTACATGGGATACGATTTTTTTTAACGTAAATTTTTTAGTGTAAAATTTTTCTCAACTTCTTTGCAAGTTCAATTGTGCCCCCCTAACTTTTTTGGTCTGTGTCCACCCCTGAAGGTGGGTGTGTAGTGGGTAGGCTGTGATCATTTTGGCCTTTTCTTTTCATCTTCCAGGAAAGTAACACGAACAAGTTAAAAGACCGACCTAGAACATCCTTAATGTAGGACATTTTGCACTAGCTCGTTTGACATCTATACTGGTAATTGTTGAATCAAAGAATCAATTCCACAATCTCAAATCCAATGAACCAAAAGGAAGGTGAAGGTGGCAAGAATATAAAGGGCTCACATAGTATAGGTGAGCCATTTTCCCATCCAAATTGGCTAAAAACCGTTATTGAGGTACACATGGACAAATATTTAAAGCTTGGTTTCAAAGCCAATGAATACAAGACACATAAACTAAAAATATAACAAAATTAGTTACAAGCTAGCCAATAAGGAGTTGCCATCTGTCATTTATCTCAAATGACTGAATTAGCCCAAAGCTTGGTGGGAATTCTATAAATACTCTCATCTCAAAAGCATAAAGCATGCAAAACAAAATACCTTCATCCCAAATAGCTATTTCTCCTCTTGATCCAGTTTGAGTATCAAAACTAGCGAGTTTAGGAGGTGAAAACCTGGGATATGTGAGAGGAATTTGTTGATCCAATCTATATTGTCAACAAATTGACACCGTCTATGAAAAACTTAAGCAAAATAAGGCACGAAATTCTCTGATGTGGTTGAGAAATCCTTAAGGTCTGAAAGGATGAGCCAAATGGAAGCAGAACCAGAAGAAATAAAAGCATTGGAGGTTGAAATAGAAGAGTTCGATGATAATAAGGCCAGTAGTGATGTTAATCCAAAAAGGAAACGGGAAAGAACACCGACGCAGTTCAGTCCAGTGTCTCTTCTGTCAGAAACCATCGCCAATGGGAAAGAACGCGTACGACGAGGACGGTTTTGGAAATGGAGAGAAACCTCAAAGCACTAGCAGCACAAAATGTATATTTACGTACAAAGTATGAGAATCCAAGGACGAGATGGCAAGATGGAAATGGCCAGAATGTAAACTCTCATGACTGTAAGTACAACCAGTGAAATCACTAGAAAAATTGGAGAAGGAAAAACTATAACAATTCTTATAATATTCATCTGTATTATATGAGGTGCAAAAATGATTTCGACTTGCACATGAGATGGTGTGTTGAAGACATAATTCAAATGAATAAATATGTCCCTTCTCTAACAACATAAACTTTTATATGAGGTGGTTAGCATTAACGAAAAGTAAAATATTGTATAAATCCTAAGTTACTTCATTTTATACAATATTAACAACTTAAATTTGTAGATTATATACCTCATTTTTTAAGATATTGAGTATAGTTTCTTTTAACACCCCTTCATTCACACAATGCTCGAAGCCTGAAGGTAATAAATAACTACTATTTTACTCTAAAATTATATTATAATATATATTTTAGGAAAAATGGTATCTACGCTGAATTGTAGCTTTTACCTTAACCTTTTATCTGTGGCAGCCATAGTCCTAAACCTTTCAATTCGTTGCAGTCGGAGAAGAACCGTTAATTGACCAGAAAAATAAAAAATTGGCTTAATTTGACCAATTTAAAAAACACAAAATTGTAACTTTACATTTCCCACATAAAATAATAGAAGTAAAAATAAAAAAAACCAAATGGGTTTTATTTCTCATAAAAATGAAAATCTTTTAGAAATTTCATATAAATACACGTAAATCAAGGTAACAACATGAAGACAAAAAACAAGAACTTACTTTTCGTCAACATCTTTTTGGAGTTTAGATTGGAAAACCATCTTGAAAAAGGTGAAGATTCGTGATTAACGAGTTGCAAGACTTGTTCTCACTCATGTATGAATTGAGATGTAGTGTCTAATAGTTTGATTAAAGCTTCTTCCATTATGTTCATCCTTTAGGTTGCGAATTAATCCTCATAGTCATGTTATTTCGATTATCTTTATCAACATCAACAAGTGCATTATACTTCTTTGTTATAAAGTGGTTAAGGGCAATGAGCTCTCTCATAGTCATGTTATCTTCATCAAATTTTAGGTCCAACATCTCGATTTGCTTCTGGTCTTTCGCTTTGCTTTGTTCTTGCCAAAGAAACAAAGAACAAAAAGTAGATCAGAAAAATAAAAATTGAGAAATAAAAAAGGAAAAATATCAAATTAAAGATAGAACTAACTAAATATTTATTAAATAAATTAATCCCCAATAACAACATAAAAAACTTCTTGTGAATATTTTAATCACAATGGTTCAATATTGTGAACAAGTAATAAAGTGGACCTAATAGTCTGGGTTATCATTTTCATGAGAACTACTATTAAACCGTAGTTTAACTAATCCTAACTCCTATTTAGTTTTAATATTTTTCCTAAAAACTATAAATATACTGAAAAATAAGAAGATGCAAAAGTATAAATGTTATGATTTTTATATGATGGTTAAATTGTTAGGATTTATGAGTTCACAACAGTTAACTCGTTAATCTCAATTATCAAATTTTTATAACAATTAATTATATGTACCAGTCGAATTCTTCTAAATTAACCGATTTACGGCTCTCGAGTTTAAACCATTCCTATTTAATTAAGAGCCTGTTTGGCAATCATTATGGTAGAAAAAAGAGTTTTGAGTATTGATTTTTCAGAGAATGTGTGGTTGAAAAGTAAGGAATTTTTTTTTTGATTATACGTTTATAATATTTTATTGTGTGAATGTGTAGTTACAATGATCATGCATCAAACTATAAAATAAATTAATGTGTGTCAGGCATTAAGTCAACTTAACATATCTCTATGTGAATCGGGATAAGCATTAATCAAGAGTATTAAATAATAAAAAAATTCAATTAATAATCACAACAACCATAAAAGTGCATCTCTATATTTTTTCCATATTAACGGATTTTACTACGTGGTCTAAAAGATAACTCACATCTCAACTGGTTAATTATCTTTCAAAAATCAATGAAAGAAAGAAGTAAACATAATTCACAAACATCAACTGATAACCAAAATACAATAATTAGAATTAAGGTTCCAAAACTATGTTATATTGGAAATGTAAGTTCCAAGATAGCTTGTTTACTTCACTAGTCAAAGAAGTGCATCAACAAATGCACTAATTAAAAGTTTTATTAAATGACTTGACTGTTTAAACACACTATTTTCATCAAAATTCATTGTGAGATTTTTCCTCCCAACTAATCATTTAGTTACACATCATGAAAGAAGAAAAGTACAAGAAATAATTAGAGTAAATCATTGGGTTTTAAGGAAGAACGAGAAAAGATGAAGATCTTGCATTAGGAATCCACCTTCTTCTTGTAAAATTCTTGAAATCCTAGCTTCTTGAATGATTTCTATGATTTTTGTAAGACCAAGATGCACGATATTAGACTAAGAAATAGAAAATACAAAGTTGTTCTCCGAAAATAAAGTACGGAAATTGAAAAGAACACAATTGATATATTTCGGCCTAAGTCTCGGAGGTTCGGTGACCGCTTCTAACACCTACATCCCCCTTTGAGCATCCAATAACATGGATTATGCTCGGTTCCACTATAATGCACAAAATGGCAACAAAGGTTACAATAATGTTCAAGCAATCACAACGAATGTAATAGAACACTTATCTCTCTCACTGTACAACAATCGATCCACTTGAATCACAGATAAACGAATCAAAACATGATTAGAATCAACCAGACAGAAGCACGAACGACTTCTAATGGATATTCACTCAGAATATCTTCACAAAGGAACTACAATATTACATATCACCTTCTCAAATCAAGAATTTGAGAAAGAATTACAAAGAGATCAAAAGAATACACGGAAGAAAACCTCAATTACGGCGTACTCGGAGAGAGAGAGAGAGAGAGAGAGAGAGAGAGAGAGAGAGAGAGAAGATAATGAAAACCCTAGCCAAAAGTGACCCATCGAATAATGCCAAATTAATATGACATTTTATTCGAACAATCCAGAAGCCAAATCAACAGCCCAGATTTATCTACATGTCATAATCCAGTTATAGGTTTTGTTGATATTGAAAAATAAATAGATAAATTTCAAGCTAACTCAGAGGATAAACATGGATTTGATTAATATATAATCAAATGATTACAAAGGGTAATACAATAGTTCCATTTCCTTATCAAATGAGATATCTGAAATTTGAGTAATATAAGAGAGTTTGTAATCTTCTTGGCCCCATGTTTTTGTCCTCCTTTTGTAGGAGAAAATACACATGCATCGTGTACTTCATGTCTTGTTAACTACAATACTGAACTGTAGAAGTACACTTGGTGGTGTAATTAGATTGGCTGGCGAGCTCTATTTGTCAGGTCATTATAAGTTAAACCTATAGGTGATCTCCAGTAATTAATAAATTACTTAGGGGAGGAAGCTAAAGTGCTTGATTGGAGGATTATGTGGTTGCTGATGTAAGACCTTTTCATGTGCATTTCGCTATTTGGTGGACTATATATTTTGTCTGTGATCTTCAGTTATTATATTTCCTTTAACCTCGATAAACTACACAAACTTCTTGTGTAAGCCAAACTATAGCCGAGCTGACCTTACTTCACCGAACTCACATTAGCTCATGCTCATCACATATAATAATCCGAACTAATCGACCTTGGAGGTTGGGTGTCAACAGTTACCCCCAAGGTCAGTGCTGACCCATGTGAATGACCGACCTTAAAAGACACAGTTTTCAATTTTTGTAATTATTACAGCAATAAATGATTTGAGCATGTGTCACACTGTAACTTGTGTATGAGCTGTAGAGTACTTGGGGTTTCTTCTTCTAGAAACTTAAACGAAACAGTGTTACTTCATTAATTGGATCCAGTCGTTTATTCATTTTTTATTCTTTTATTTGGACAATCCAGATTCTTCCTTTTGATATTTCTTTCTTTTAAATGACTTTGAATCCTTTCATTTCTCACTTTTGCATTCGAATCTCCAAGTTTTTGCTCTCAAATTTTTTTTCTCCACATTGCTATTTACTTTTTTGAGTAATGTCGACGTTGTTCAGGTATTCCCCTTTTAACAAAAATATCTTTCATTTTTCTGCGCACCATATATTTTTTTCTAGATTTTTTATATGAGTTCAGATGAATCTCGAGTACAGTTCTAAGATAATCAAGAGGAAGAAATTGTATCATCTTCTCACGATCCTTCTTTTAGTCCGTCTTCTGCCAGTTCGAACTGCCAGAAGTTTTAACTCCTATTCCTATAACTTCAGTTTATCCACAACCGTCCAACATCCCTATGAAGATGGAACAAAAACACCAAGAGAGGAGAGAAGTGACGTTACATGGGGGTAACGAGAGTGGGAATCAAGAGTGGGGGGTTGATTCCTATAAGTCAGTTGTTACAGGAAATATGTTAGCCAATTTAAGGGCTAAATATAGTATACCCTAGACTATAGAATTAGTAATTCCATCTCCCTCCCAACCTTAGCTCGGTCTACTCATGAGCAGGGCTTAGGTATTTCCTTATAGGAATTTTCACTAAGAGTTGCAACACATGCAACCTTAGCTCGGCCCGCTCATGAGCAGGGCTTAGGTATTTCCTTATAGAAATTTTTAATAAGAGTTGCAGTACATACAACCTTAGCTCAACCTAATCATGAGCAGGGCTAAGGTATTTATTTATATAAATTTCCACTAAGAGTTGTAGCACATGCCACCTTAGCTCGGCCTGCTCATGAGCAAAGCTTAGGTATTTCATTGTAGGAATCTTCACTAAGTGTCGCAGTACATGCAACCTTAGCTCGACCTACTCTTGAGCGGGGCTTAGGTATTTCCTTGTGGGAATTTTCACTAAAAGTTGCAGCACATATAACCTTAGCTCGGTCTGCTCATGAGTAAGGTTTAGGTATATCCTTTAAGGAATTTTCACTAAAAGTTGCAGCACATGCAACATTATCTCGGCCTGCTCATGAGCATGGCTTAGATCAGTATACCAATGATCCTATATTTTAGAAGCATATATTTTTTATTATAAACAACATGCGATACAAGGCATAATCGTCATTTTGCTGGTAATATTTTTTGAGGTGTTCTGCATTCCAAGGATGTTTCCCTGGTGCTATTTTCTGGATATAGTGCCATAAGAGCACAACACACTGATGAGTTCCTCAGCTAATTCTCCCTAAAGATCATCAAGTTTAACTTTCAGTGTATGCTTGATGATCTTATTGATTGCTTCAACTTGACCATTAGCTTAAAGGTGGTTTGGCCAAGGGTTCGGGCTCCACTCATTTAGTAAAATAATCGACCGCCACGATTACGAAATTTGTTTATCTCTTTCTAGTAGGCCCCATGCCAATCAGATCGACCCCCTCTCCCCTAATTTGGAAAAGGGCCATGGAGCCATCACGCAATTCAGCTCTCCTAGTGGAAGATTGATATTATGGGTGAATCGCTGACATTTGTAGCATTTCCTAGTGAACTCCAATGCATATTTTTTCATGGTAGGCCAAAAATACCCTTGTCGTATAATTTCATGAACTGACGACTGTCCTCCGACATGATTTCCACATATTCCACCATACACCTCTCCCAAAAAATACAGTGCATCTTCTTCGCTTAAGCATCTAAATAAGGGTACAGAATACCCTCGCTTATATAGGATGTCGTTGATTAATGTATATTTGGCTACCTTTACTCTGAGTTTTCTCGCCATAATAGGATCTTCAGGACATGAACCTGTTTTCAAATATGCAACGATCTTATCCATCCATGTTGGTTTTAGGTCGGTTGTCATAAAAATTACCTTTAGTTCCTCAATATTTAGGTGGCAGATCCTCTTTATTGGGATGCTATCGAATTTCTCAACCCCTTCACTAGTTGCTAACCGAGCTAAAGAGTTAGTATGACTGTTTTGAGTTCAACAAACTCGTTCAATCTGCACATCTTTGAAACTTTCTCTTCTAGAAATTTTCATGGATGGCACATTTAATAGCCTCCTTAATGTAAGTGGTTCCCAATGCACAAGTAATATTAACGAATATTACTCTCTCTCTTTTAGTTACTTTGTTCTTGTGGGAAGGGTGAGAAATATATTGTGGAGAAGTACTTTTGTATCCCAAAAGTTTCACAAAAGTTTGTAAAACGAATGTTGTCAAACTATTTTCCATTATCCGTTACGATGGAATGTGGTATCCCGAACCTGCATATGATAGACTTCCATATGAATTTATCTCCTACTCGTGCTTCAATGGATGACCTATCAACAAAAAGTTTCCAAGCTATATGGTGATGGGATTTTTCTGTTGGGTCTGAATTGAACTCCGCAATGAAGTTGGCGAGAGCTTGACCCTTTATGGAGGTGCGTGGCTTATACCTTATGTTAAATTGATTGAGCTCTACAACCCACTTAACCGTCCTTCATGAAGTATCAGGTTTTTGTAAAACCTGTCTCAACAGATAATTAGTTCAGACCTCGATTGGATGCTCTAAAAAGTAAGGTCATAACTTTCGAGTTGCTACAATTACTGCATAAGCTAATTTCTATAATGGAGAATAACGGAGTTTGGCATCATGCAAGGCTTTGCTGATGTAATAGATATGATGTTGTAGTCCTTCCTCCTTCCTGGTTAATACAGCACTGGCTGCATGTTCACGCACTACTAGATATATCATCAATGTCTTCCCCGCTTTTATTTTCGATAACATTGGTGGTCGTGCTAAATGGAGTTTCAACTGATCAAAGGAGAGCTAGAACTCGGATGTCCATTCAAATCTTTTTCCCCTCTCAATACATCAAAGAAAGGTTTGCATTTATCTTTTGATTTTGACATGAAGTGGCTGAGGATGACTATTCATCCTGTCAAACTTTGGACTTCTTTGGGTTTGGTTGGGGGGCACATTTCAATAATGGCTCTTATTTTCTCAAGATTTGCTTCAATCTCTCTACGATTTACCAGGTAACCTAGGAATTTTCCTGAGCTTACCCCAAAGGCATATTTATACGGGTTCAGCTTCATTCCACACTTTCTCAAAATTTGAAACATTTCGGCGAGGTGTTGCTGATGATTCTGAGCATTCGTGCTTTTTACCAATATGTCATCAACGTATACCTCCATCGTCTTGTCAATGTGCTTGGCGAACATAGAATTAACCAAGCATTTGTAAATAGCTCCAGCATTTTTGAGACCAAAGGGCATTATTTTATAGCAATAAAGACCTCGATCAGTAACGAATGCCGTGTGTTCCTAATCTGGTTCAAATATAGGGATTTGATTGTACCCTGAATATGCATCCATGAAACTCAACTCATGTCCTACCGTCTATTCTTGGTAATCGAAAACTATCCTTAGGATATGATTTATTCAGATCAGTGAAGTCGATACACATTCTCCAATCTCGATTACTTTTCTTAACCAAGTCTGGGTGGGTAATCCACTTCAAGTATTTCGCCTCTCGGATAAATCCATTATGGAGTAATTTCTACAATTCTTTGTTTAGAGCTTCATATCTTTCTAGGTTTAGAGGTCGGTGCCATTGCTACTTAGGTCACATCAAGGGATCAATGCCCAATTTGTGACAAATGATCCTTGGATATATTTCCTTCATGTGTGAGTGGTCCTAGGCGAAAACATCAAGGTTTTCTCGAAGGAAGTTGATGACTTGACTTCAGAGAGGTGGCTATAGCTCATGACATATTCTGAGTTCCCTTGGTGGGTTCCCTCTTCCGATCTTCGCAGTATCTAGTTTCTCCATAGGCTCTCATACTTTTACCCTTAGACACGGGTCCAATGGCTTAAGGTTGGGCTTCTCTGTATACACCATGTGGACTTCCGAAGGACAATGAATTTCAAGCCTCTTTGGATCAATCTTTACTTGATACTTTTCAGCGATGTCCCTATTTTCCTTGACTTTCCCTACACCGTGAGGCGTGGGAAATTTGAGAGAGTAATGGTACATTGATACAATTGCCCTGAGGCTCAATAGTAGAGGCTGCCCCATAATGGCATCAAAAGGAAATTTGAATCCAAAACCACAAAATCTACATCAAGCTTAGTTCGGTGAAGGGATTCTCTGACCTCAATGGAGAGCTTGATAGTCCTTTCATTCTTGAAAGGGCACCATTGAGTCTGTGGACCATGTTCAGATAATGTTGTAGGAAATTCAAGGGAATTCCAATCCACTCCAAGGTGTTGGTATAGAGTATGTTGAGAGAGCTTCCCGTGTCAACTAAAACTTTGGGGATATTAACTCCGGATATAGGAATAGAGACTACTAAAACTCAAGGATAAGGATTTAGATCTGCTTCATTTTCTTCGACACAAGAGCTGATCGTCAATCGCCTTCTTGCGATGATTTTCAATAATATAGATCTAAGATAGATCGGCTACAACGGGTCTTTTAAACCTTGATTTCCTTGTTCGTTGGTGTTGTTGGCTTTTCAACATATGGACTCGAGGACTAGGTAGCTCGACATTACAATCCCTTGCCTCGACCTAGTTCCTGGTATCATGCCGGTCCGTTTGAGGTTGGGAATTTAGTACAATAACGATATATTAAGGTGGAATTTTGCAACTCGTACAGTATGAGCCTTCCCAATATGACATTATAATTTGAAAGGAGATCTACGACAATGAAGTCGGCTAAGATCCTTTTCTGGCAAGGGAGTTCACCTAACTCCACGCTTAACACGATTTGTCCTAAGGTTTCGATAAGGTCTCCAGAGAACCCTTCTAAAATATGATTGAAGGTAGCGTTCTTGTATTGACGTGAACCCGTGTATGGGCAATGCGTAGAACTCACGGAATTAATTGAGAAACGTCCGAAAAGCCCAAATTCAGGTTGTAGATGGTAGCATCTCGACCCGCAAATTATCGAACCAGGCAACCAAATAAAAATAAAGTTTGAATGACATCTTTATTACAAAACCAACAAACCTCGATTTGCGAACGCCACAAAGGGTGCCTATTCCTTTGATAAGTTCTAATATTTTGAACGCCGCAAATATTGAAAATATTTGATAAATTCGATAAATGTTCAATCAAGAATAGAGAAAAAATTCTCAATTTCAATAATCATAATTCATAACTTATATTTTAATACAATGAAATAGTGAGGTATTTATACGAAACATCTGAAAACCTTAATCGCACAAAAATTGAAGATCTCACGCCGCTTTTGTTCTATCTGTGGTCACATCATGTATCCCAATTTGTTCCAAAATTCGGGAGTATAGCACGTTTACCGAACTCCCATTGTCTACCAAGGTCCAATGTACTTTTACTCCTGCAACGGTCATGGCTATGAGCAGTGCATCACTTTGATCCTGTAAAACTCCGTGTGCATTTTTTTTTTAAAAATTTGAACCATTCCAAGTATGGCGCTATGCTGACCTTTGGTTCTCGATATACCACATTATGGTTTTACCAGATGTGGGCAGTGTACGCTAACCTACACCTGGCTCTTCGTGACACCTCAAGGCATTGATTACAGCTTATCAATGCTCGAATCTCAGCTCAGTGTTGTGGGTCCCGAGTTTGGGGTCCGGGCCAAACTTACTTAGCCATCCCTTGCTGGTTAGGTTGTTGGATTCCAGTTGGCTTTGCTTATCTGGTTTAGCCATAAACTCCTGCAAGTAAACTCGGCGAACGAATGATTCTACCTCTTCTTTCAAGTTTATACAGTTATCGGTGTTATGTCCCATCGTTCTGTGATAACGAAAATACTTCCTTTAAACTTTTCCCAGTCAATTCCTTTCTTTGAAGCGAAGTCAACGAAATGCTCATTTCTCTTCGGCTTGCAGGAATACTTTTTCCAGAGTAACATTCAATGGGTGGTATTCACGAAATTTGTCGAGATATGGTCTCGAGCGACCTTGATCCCTTCTATCTTTTATTTTCTCATGACATGAGTCTTTGTCTATTTCTTTTTCTTTTGCTCGTTGTGGGGACTGTAGATTTTGCTTAAAATCCTCCTAGTCGAATGTGGCTTCTTCTGCACTTATACACTTCTCAGCTTGTTCCAAAAGTTCATGGTACGTCTGAGGTCCATCCTCATCGACAGACCACCGGAATCTTGTCCTTGGTCTTAATCCTGAAAGGACTGCCATGAGCACAGCATCGTCGAAATTGTTTTCTACTTCCATAGATTATTTGTTGAATCTGCTCAAGTAGCTCTTAAGTGATTCAGTTTTCCTCGTTTGATGCTTACCAACCGCTCATTTGGTGTGGTTCTCGCTTTCGAACCCATAAACTAGGCGAGAAACATTGTAGCAAGATCATTCCAATTTTTATAGATCTTTAGCGTAATTTTCTGAACCACCTTTGGGCTTTATCTCCCAAAGTTAGAGGAAAAGCGTGGAACATTATGGCATCTCCAGCTCCTTCCAGTTCCATCCAGGAACCGTATTTGTCCAAATGACTTAGGGGATCTCCTTCCCCTTCGTACCCGGTCAGTTGTGGCATTTTCAACTTTTCAGGTAGGGGTTCTACCAAGATGCCCTCGGTGAAGGGAGAGTGGTATTTTGTAAGGTATTCTTCTGTGCTTCCTTTATTTCTAGCTTCCAAATCAGCTATGCGTTTCCTCGGGGCACTCATCTCAGGCTCTAGTCATTCCACATGGTGGTTAGTACAAGGCTCGTCATGCCTACTTGTGGGTGTTAAAGAGTGTTGAGAACACAATCTATTAAATACACTATTTGTTCTCTTGGCAGTTGGTTTTATCGTCATAGGATAACTCTTGACTTCTTCAATTCGGCTTTTGGAGGATTCTTCGCCTGAGAACTGGAGAGTCCTTCTAGTAGGAAGTCGCCCGGTTCTTTCTCTGTGACAAGATTCCACCTCGGTATCCTATGGTGGATTACGAACTTGGTTTTGCTCCAATCTACTGACAACATTTGTTAATCTTTCAATGGCTTCCCCCATTGCCACTATTTGAAGGTCAATAGCTTCCTTTTGGCCTCATCTCATTTCAGCATTTCATAGATTGCTGATTTGTTTGGGACGAGTATGAGAATGATTTTTCAGATGCTAAAAACTCATCCATGATATTGTTACTTAGTGCATAGTGTTAGGATAAGTTATACTTACAATTATTCCTAACTTTTGGGAATTAAGAAGATCGTGGCAGGAAACTCTTGATACTAAGTTCATCTTTGGGCTCCACTTTTTCAAAATTTGTGTTGAATCATACGTTCTCTATAGAATAATATTACACGTAAATTCTGATTTTTAAAAAAAAAAATTAACCACGTATCCTCAAAAATATTTATTATTCAAAAACACATTTTAGGTCCCAAACTAGGGCTACATCGCCTATATAGGTGTAAATTATAGTTTGTTTCTTTAAGAATTTATAGTAGTTGCTCATCCTTGAAGTAAACACTATGTGAGAATCGAATGTATTAGGAAAGATTCTAAGTGGGTACTATTAACTTGATTTACAAAGACGTTGAATAATTAAAAATATGGCTTAGTCGCACAAAACGTTCCTACGTTTGGTATGTAATGTGCAAATCGTCCTTACGTATCAATTTTTGGCATTTTCACCAATATTTCCACGTTTTATTGTGGAAAACATCTTTTTCACATATTTCTAACGTAAAATGACTAATATACCCTTATATAGAAATAAAAAAAAAAAAGAAAAGAAAAGAAAAGAAAAATAAAGAATAAATTATAATCTTACTCCTAGACTTTTTTAAAAAATGTAAATGAGTCCAAAATTTATGAAAATTATAAATATACAAAATAATATTTTTTATAAAAATTTCAAAATGATCCTTTGTTAATTGCAAGTAAATTCCCAAAAAATTTGAAATTGCAAAGAAAGCTCACATCCCCAATTATGAAACCTGAATATCAAGGATTCAACACTGAAAATCAAGGATCCAATCAAAAGTTTTTGCTCTATAGATCACTAGATAAAAACTTTGGGTAATTTTATATTGATCGGAGTTTGCAGTTTATTTATATTGATCTATCTTTGGGTAAACTTTTTTGAATTTTTACTGGAGTCAATAAATGACCATCCAATGGATATTTTAAGAAGGGGAGCAATTAATGGTTGAATAACGAAAGGCCGCGTGAGTGAGTAGTCATTTCCACATTTCAGTTACAAATCACCCACTACTCCTCCCATAAATCCTATCCTCTCTCACTCTTCTTCTCAAATATCTATTTGGCTTTGTGTTTTGCAGTTTGTGAGATGGGTCTGGTCCCCATTCCGAATATCCTGGGTTGGAAGGAGAATAATTAGGAAAAAATCTCCGATACTTTTGCAGATTTTGATTGTGATGGCTTCTTCATTCACCGCAAACCTCGATATGAACTTGAATCCATTGCGCAAAAAGCGAAAGAAAATCGGTAGGGAAACCCAGTCCCAAATGAATATAGCAGAGAAAATGGGTCGTGCTAGATGGGGAACCGAAACGGAGCAAAAGATCTACTCATCGAAGCTCGTGGGCGCTCTCCGCTATCTCCGCCTCCCCGAATGGCCGAATCCCCATCTCCCTCCGCCTCGGATTGTGCTGTACGTGAGGCTGTCGACAGAATCCTCGACGTTTCAGCCAAGGGAAGGACTCGCTGGAGTCGGGCTATTGTCACGGGTCGACTCAGCCTCAAACTCGAGTAGATAAATAAAAAAAACTTTTGACTGGATTTCAAACTATTCAGCGCTGGGTTTCATAATTAGGAACGAGAGCATTTTTTGCCAGGTTTGCTTGTAATTGAAAAAGGATCACTTTGAAATTTTTANTGGAGTCGGGCTATTGTCACGGGTCGACTCAGCCTCAAACTCGAGTAGATAAATAAAAAAAACTTTTGACTGGATTTCAAACTATTCAGCGCTGGGTTTCATAATTAGGAACGAGAGCATTTTTTGCCAGGTTTGCTTGTAATTGAAAAAGGATCACTTTGAAATTTTTATAGAAAATATTATTTTGTATTTTTATAGTTCTCATAAATTTTGGATTCATTTGCATTTTTTAAAAAGTTTAAAAGTAAGATTGTAATTTATTCTTTATTTTTCTTTATTTTCTTTTCTTTTCTATTTTATTTATATAAAATGATATATTAGTCATCTTATGTTAAAATATGTGAAAATGACGTTTTTCGCAATGAAAAATTAAAATAGGGGTGAAAATGCAAAAAATTGATATGTAAGGACGTTTTGCACACTACATGCCTAACGTATGAATATTTTGTGAGATTAAACCTGAAAAATATCATGTTTATTGATTGGAAAAGTAAATTTTTTTTTAAATATATATATAGTATTCTACTATTGAAGGTTTAAAACCGAGTCATCTCTTCTGATGTAATAACTTTTCGCTTCTCTTTACAACTCCATGATCAATGGTATTAATTTCGATTCATGTAAGGGGTTGTTAAAAATTTGTTTTAAATAAGTTGGTTGTAGCCAACAATGCCCAATTATATAAATGAGATATAGTAGTTGATTACGAGATTTCAAATGTCCAACATACTCCACGAGAATATAACAGTAGTATATTTAGTTGCTCAAAACTAATTTTGAGTAAGACAAATTGAAATTAAAATGAAATGAGTTACTTGATTGTTGGGGAAATTTAATTTTGATATGGTTGAAAATTTAAAACCCTACAATCCTCCATTGGAAAACGAAACAGCAATTATTTAGTCCAAGTATAGTAAAACTTCAATAAAATAATAATGTTAGAATTGAGAAAATTTGTTATTTTAGAGAGGTTGTTAATTTATCAATAAATGAATATTTATTAATTTATAGAGTATTTTACATTTTTTGCAAATTTTATAATGCCCCTGTTTGAAACCCATTTTTAGTAGAAATAATTTTTGGAATAATGATTGATGTCAGAAATATGTGGTGGAAAAGTGATGAAAAGTTTTTGTTTTGTGTGTAA
>CAIGRS010167558.1:2617-13773 GCA_903798395.1 Fraxinus floribunda | reverse complement strand
CAAAGGTTTTGAATGTTGTGGTGCTCGAATCTATGGTGAGTTTAGGCTATAGTTTGTGGTGATTTTATATCCATATTAAAGAGAAAGATCCACGTTGAGAAATTAAATCTCTTATTTGGAAAGTGTGTGTAATTTGATTCTCTCGAAAATCTATTTACAATAGGAAAAAGTTTTGAGTCTTCTACTCATTCTTGGATAGGTGTAAAAGGGTCTGTATTTCATTTTTATTCTCTATGATCAGTTTTGGGGGTTCTATTTGCATTAACAGCAGTTTTGGTAGTAACTAAACCTTAAAATGACCTTCTCCTGTTTCCTAGCCAATGTTTAATTCTCTACCCCCCCCCCCCCCCCCCCCCCTCTCTCTCTCTCTCTCTGTGTGTGTGTGTGTGTGTGTGTGTGTGTGTGTGTGTGTACATGTGCATATAGATATGCACATCGTATAGATAAATTCCTAGTGGTTTTTTGCTTCTTTTAGTTCATGGTATTGCTATTAATTGACATGTTTTGGAGTTTCTTGCAGAAGCTCAAGATGGAGAATTTTGGATAGATGGGTTTTATGAGTTTTGATAGTGGTTTTATGGGGAGGGCAACGGAGGATGAGAGCAGGTATGGAAATGATAACTTGGAAAATGCATCAGGTGATGATCGGGAGACCCCTGGAAATGGATCATCTAAAAGAAAGAAACATAATAGACATACTCCATTTCAGATTCAAGAACTCGAAAAGTAAGTTTATTTATTTGTGTTCGTTTGATTCTGTTAATCTTGATGCTTGCTGATTTTATATGATCATATAGTTCTTTCAAGGAGAATCCACATCCTGATGAGAAAGCTAGACAACAGGTTGGCAGGAGACTAGGCTTGGAGGAGAGGCAGGTGAAATTTTGGTTTCAGAATAGAAGAACTCAAATGAAGGTAATTTGTAATTTAGTCCTTCTATGTGATTCCACTTAATGTTCTGTTGAAAATTGGTTTGATGAATGATTGAACTGATTTAAATGCAATGATTCAGTCCCAAGTAGAACACTATGAACATACAATTCTGAAACAAGAAAATGACAAGCTCCGCATTGAGAACATTGCTATGAAGGAAGTCATAAGGAACCCTATTTGTCCCAAATGTGGTGGTTCGGCACTTCTTGGCGAAATACATATGGAGAATAACCATCTTCTACTTGAGAATGCACGGTTAAGGGATGAGCTCAATCGGCTTGGAGTCCCAGAAAACAATTTCATGTCTAGGCCACTTCTGTCCTTGGCTAACCCTATGCCTCCCATAATGGGCAAATCGGGATTGGATCTTGTGGTAGGAAGAAATAGCTTTCTTAGTTTAAACTCCATGGACTCAGAATTGCCTACAGGACTTGATTTTGGTAATTGGGTGACCAGTGTTGATGTTCCCTTCAACAAATCATTGTTTCAAGACCTTGCATTTGCTGCCATGGATGAGCTGATCAAGCTAGCCCAGCTCGATAGTCCTCTGTGGTTCAGAAGCTTGGATGGTAGTCGAATTTTGAACCTCAAGGAGTATGCTAGCACAATTTCTCCCTGCATTGGCATGAAACCTGATCATTTTGTAACTGAAGCAACATATGCAACTGGGACTGTCATTATCAACAGTGTGGCACTTGTGGAGACATTAATGGATACAGTGAGTTCTTCAATTTGTTGTGTAAATGTTACTAGTACTTTGTTTATTTTTCAGGTCTTATTTGGTTAATCCATTATTATTCTTTGGTAATGCTTCCAATCATTTCCATTTTCTCAACAATGTTTAATTCTAATATCTTTATCATGTCAATTCAATTTGAAGTTTCCTCTAATGTTATACTACCAATGGCTTCTGGTTTCTCATTGTCTTTACTATAGGTATATGATATGCTTTCCTTTGTACAGAAACGATGGACGGAAATGTTTCCATGCATAATTGGGAGAGCGTCAACTATTGATGTGATTTCCGCTGGCGCAGGTGGAAACAGAAATGGTGCACTGCAACTGGTACGACATTTTCACTGATATCGTTCTAATCCCTCAGTCCCCCAGCAGTGCTGAAAAAAAAATACAACTTTTTTGTGTAGATGCATGCCGAGTTCCAAGTTCTTTCGCCTCTAGTCCCTATCCGTCAAGTGAAGTTTATTCGCTTTTGCAAGCAGCATGCAAAGGACATCTGGGCTGTGGTTGATGTGTCTGTAGACACCATCCAAGAAGGTTCACGTGCACATGTTGATTGCAGGAGGCTCCCTTCAGGTTGTGTGATTCAAGATTTGCCGAATGGCTATTCCAAGGTAATTGGTAGTAAGGATTATGTTCTCTTTTGGACTTGTCCATGATTAAACGCAATATGTTACGGGTCTCTCTAGCCTTTAGGGTTTCCAATCTCAAATTAGGGCTATTTTTTAGGTCCAAGTACGGACACTCCTGGCATGTGGAGTGTAAACCTTCTTAAACTTAGCTTGCAAATATTGTTTTGTTGATATTGTTCAAATGGACTTTCAGAATTTTGGTCCGAGAGTCTGAACCTTACATAATATTGTATTGATGATATCTAACAAGAAAACTAGTGCTATTTAAGTTGTTTATCACCAGTTTAGAGCTGAAGGTATCTATACTATAACATTTATCGATAACTTGTATATCCGAATCTCAAACATATTAAATGTTTGCAATAATGACCACGGTACTCTAATTATGTATTGTATATGATGCTTCTATTCCTGTCTCTTGCGCTAATTCTCTTTCTCACATAGATACACAATTTTGTGTTTCCTGGATGCAGTCTCATTTCGTACTCTTCTTAGCTCAAGATAATGTAGTGATGGAATCTACCTACCTTGTTATATGTTTTCTTGATCTAAACAAGGGAAGTTTTGCGATGAGAGATCGATTATGTTCTGGCCTTGGTAATGGTTAGGTGTAAAGCATCTATAGGTGGCTTTTTATTTCTTCTGTCAAAACCTGTATTGCCTTGATAGTCTCTCTCTCTCTCTCTCTCTATGTGCATGTGTGTGCAACAGCTATCTACTAGAAGCATGTTTGAATAATCTTAAAAGTTAATCAAACTTACTTTAGGTAAGTAGATAAACATATATGGATATTTTACTTTTTTTCTTGAGAGTAAAAAATTACTTATTGGACAGTGTGGTGAGAGCTATTTTTAAAGTAACTTATTTACAGCTTTGACTAACAAAAAGAATTATTTATTTTAAAACTCATAAGTAAATTTCTTAGGCTTAGCCAAACATGCAGTGAGTATTGCTTAGAAATTGCACATAGTTTATGGACAGGCTGCCTAAGCCCTTTGGCTAAGCCATTCAGCTCCCCATTTATGGAAATAGAGAAAGGACTGGTGATACTGTGGGTCAGTTGATGTGATTATTATGGACCGTATGGTTGACAACCATATTGCAGTTGTGCATTACTTGTGCTGTTTGCATAAGTATAAAAATCAATTCAATAGTTGACGTAACATGCTTGTGCAATTTGAAAATCAGCTGAAAATTTGTTGACATATTTAACTTCAGAACAATTTGGAATACCATACCATTGCTCTAGAGGGCTTGATGCATCTCTGTTTTTAGTGTTTTAATTCTCNAAAATCAGCTGAAAATTTGTTGACATATTTAACTTCAGAACAATTTGGAATACCATACCATTGCTCTAGAGGGCTTGATGCATCTCTGTTTTTAGTGTTTTAATTCTCGGGATAGCTTTCCTTTATTTTTCTGTTTTTGGTAAAGAAAGGTTGGTAACTTCAAAATTGAGTTTCAGGTTACCTGGGTTGAACACACAGAATATGATGCCAATGTCATCCATCAATTATATCAACCATTATTGAATTCTGGATTGGACTTTGGTGCACAAAAGTGGGTCACCAGTCTACAAAGACAATGCAATTACTTGGCTGCAATCACATCCTCTACAATCCACAGTGGAGATCATGCAGGTGTTCTATTTAAATTGTTTTTTCTACTTCCTCAACCATTATACTAGCTATGCAAAGTACAAAGTAGGCATACTCTAGGGTCTCTTAATTGTTCTATAGCTACTTGTCAATGGTATAGTTTTACTTTATTTTTTTTCATATTCTAGAGGTTCAGCTATACTTCACCCTTCTGAGTTTGTACTTTATTTTTTTTTTCACGGATGAAATCTTCCCTTTTTGATGGTTTGATATAAAGAATAATACCATATGGATACTGATGCATATTATATATACACCAGTAACCAATCCAGTCGCCAGGAGGAGTATAGGAAAGCTAGCACAACGGATGACTCGCAGCTTTTGCACCGGTGTTTGTGCCACGGTGCACAAGTGGGAAGTTATTCAATCTGGAAATGTTGACAATACCAAGTTGATGGTGCGGGAGAGCATTGGTAACCCGGGGGAGCCTTCAGGTACTGTGTTGAGTGCCGTGACAACTGTTTGGTTGCCGGTATCTTGTCACCATCTATTTGACTTCTTGCGGAATGAACAAACAAGAGGTCATTGGGATGTCTTATCTCAAGATAGTTGCGTGCAACAGATGCTGCACATTCCCAAGAGCCAAGACCTTGTCAATAGCATCTCTGTTCTTCGAAATGGTGTGAGTGGTCATGCATTTTAGGGAAATTTGCAGCTGATATCTCCATCTTTGCTAAGTCTAGCACTTTGGTTTCCATCCAGTTTTTGTTTTAAAATGGCACATGTGGACCTATGTGCCTAAATTCGGAACAACTCAAAAAATTGAATGAGAACCCCAAGTGCTATATTTAGCAGGGAAGACCTCAGCTGCAAATTCCCCCCACATTTTATTAAAACAAGTTCAACTCCAAATTACAATTCTCTGGTTATGGGTTTTCACTGTGTACTCCAAATTTCAGGATGCTGCCAGGTCTGCTAATCAGATCAGCATGCTCATCTTGCAAGAGACGTGCACGGATGTTTCAGGATCACTTGTAGTACATGCAGCTGTCGACTCTGAAGCAATGAGTGTGGTGATGTCTGGGGGTGATCCTTCTTGTGTGGCTTTATTGCCATCTGGATTTGCAATTGTTCCTGATTGTTCTCCCTCTTCTGGTGGGCCTATCAACTACAATGGACGCAGTGATGAAGACAGTAGTGGCTCATTACTTACTATAGGATTCCAGATATTGGTGAATAGCTCGCCTGCTGCCAAGCTAACAACAGAGTCAATTGACACTGTAAATTCCCTCATCGCTCGCACACTCCAGGGCATCAAAGTCAGCCTCCAGTGCAACTGATGTGCGTGAAACTACTCTACTGCAACGCCAACATGTGTGTCGTTAAATTTTTATAAAGCAAACTTGCCTATGGCATTGATATATAGAATGAAGAGAGAAAAGTCTCGGGTTTGAGGGAACAATCTTGGTACAGATTTGAGTCAAGAATGAACCTTTTCGTTGAATGCTCATGGAATTTCGGGTGCAAATGCAATGTGTTTCTTTTATTTGATTTTGCACCAAGCTGGTTGTGGTTTGGGCAGTGACCCCCTTTATATGTCTGTACTCGGTAGTGTTTTATTTGTTTTTGAAGTTTCTAGGAATTCTTGAAGGTATCAGTCACTGCATTCTGAAATAGATTTTGTTTCACATTGAGTTGCTTCAATTCTTTGATTTTTTTATTATCAATATTATTTTTTGTGTCTTTTGTTAACGCTATATGTGCAGTTTCTTTATCTTATAGTCAAGTTTTGCGAACTATTTGTAGAGAATTTTGGATGAAATGAAAAATTCAAACCTATTTAAAGATAAAAACATTCCTACCATGGATCTCGAACCAGTTGGATCCTTCGGTGAAATTTTAATTTGAAACTTGGTTCGATGCGATTATGAAGAAATCCAGACCAAGAAGACATTATCATAGGAATTAAATGTTGGAGCTATAAATATAACAAAATTTAAAGTGCTAGACTTGGGCCAAAAGAGTGTAGGATGTGCTAATGATGGGAAATTTAAATAAAAATCAGTAAAAACATATATATATGAAATGTTTGATAATGTGAATTATACCCTCCTAAACACATTAATATTAAAGGAAAATAAGAATTAAAATTTTGTTGATTGTGTAATGTAATATCATATATCAAATGTGTTAGGTTTTTAGTTGTATTGACAATTATTTAGACAAAATGATTATTATAAAAGATTTGTAAAAGTCAAGGAGTCTTTTGAGGTACTGTGTAGATGAACTAAGAGTTTTTGGGTTTGAATATGAAACATGGAAAAAAAGTCGTCAGATTCATGCTAGCATGTCGCCAATATGATGCTCGAGCGTCCAGAACAGAACCAATGTTGCTTGTTGTCGCTCGAGCGTTCAGAACAAATCTTGTGTTATTTACTTTTTTATTTATTATTATGACAATTCAACATACGATGACTTGATTGACTAAACATTTGGAACAATTAAAAAGTGAATTGTTGCTTTTAACTGATAATTTTAATTCCACATTATTCAAATATTCATCAAACTCTAGGTGATTTTAGGGTCAAACTCGTAACTTTCCAAGTGGTATCAAAGTCCAAATTCGATTCATGACCCTAAATTTTTAGATGAGTAGCTCATTGTCTGTCCTAATATTTTGGTGGCAGTAACTACGCCTATTGAAAAGTTAGAATGAATATCTGGTTGAGTGTAGTGAATTGTTGGACTGTACCTTCTAGCACCGTTAATGATGTTGTCACCCCACTCCTATATCAAATTGGTTGAAGGCCATTTAGATGAGTGTAATTGGAATATGAAGGTTTTACATGCTTTATTTATGGCTATGTCACTAGAAATATTTAGGCGTGTTTCTATGAGTAAGGTTGTTAAAGAGGTTTGAGATATTTTACAGACCACACACGAGGAAACTCAGGCTATTAAGAATTCTAAGTTACAGATCTTGACCACTAAATTTAAAGAGATTAGGATGAAGGATGATGAGATATTCGATGACTTCTATCCAAGCTTGAATAACATAGTTAATTCAAGCTTCAATCTATGTGAGAGAATTCGGAGTCTGAGATTGTCAGAAAAATCCTAGATCCTTACTTGAGAGATTTTTGTCTAAAATCACGGCTATAGAGGAGAGTAAGGATATATATGCTATTAAGTTTGAAGAATTGGTTGGATCTCTCTACACTTGTGAACTAACATTAGTTAAATTGTGAACTAACATTAGTTAAACTTAATAAAGAAAAGTCTTTGGCCTTGAACGCTATTAAGGATAATTATCATGATTCTTTTGATTCGGAATCACTTAATGATGAGGAAATAGCCTACTTTATTAAGAATGTTTAGAAATAAGAAGAAGACTAACGAGAGACATAGAGGACACCCAAGTGAGTCTATAAAGAAATCTAACACAGGAGATGTTATAAGTGTCAAGATTTTAGCCACTATAGAAGTGAGTGTCCTAATAGTTAGAGAAATCAGGGTAACGCTATGAATGCAACTTTCGATGATGACGACTTTAACTCGGATAATCAAAGTGAGAGGTCCACTCATGAGGAGAGTGGGGAGTTTATGGCCTTCACTCTAGGATTAAAAGTGAATTTGATAAGGACTATGAGAAGGTTGAAGAAGTGGATATTGGTGAGCACTTTGAGGAAGATTCTGAAGATGAGGAAGATTCTCATGAGGCTTATCAACAATTATACTTGAGAAGAGTCTTAAAATTAAGAATGTGAATAAAGTCGTGCTTAAGAAAGTTAATGCACTTGAGCTAGAAAGGGAAAGACTTATGTTTAAGTCCACATGGAGTACTTAGTATAATTTTCTTCATGTACCATCTGCACTGCACACACTACGATCTTGTGATTGAGTCTGGCTGCGTATGTGAGATTTAGGATGGTCGTCATCTGTTGGTAAGGTAATCTTAAACATGGATCGACCTTAATTTTATAGACCAAATTCTTGTATATCCCCTTAAAAAGAAAAAAAATGTTTCATTTTATACTCTTTTTCGAAACGTATTTGACTCGAGCAATAAATGCGAGAGGTTTCTCATAATCTGATGCCCTATAGTTGACTTAGAGTCATTGGCCCAAAACTCCTTACAGTGGTCATCTTATTCTCTTAATGGAGAAGTGTCTGCACATGGGATGTAAAAAAATTAAAAAGAAAAATAAAAATTATGCGAAAATGTATATATGCTCAAAGTCAGGGGAAGAAAATAATAATATAAATGAAAAATGAGCTTCATTTATAGGTCCTAATTTGCATTATTGATTTGATTTTCATTATTAGGGGAATAAACTTATTTAACGGTGATGTTTAGCGTGTATTTTCTCACCAATTTAAAGTTTTGAGTATTGCTCACAAGGAATTAATAGCACTTTACATACATGAGTCACTTATACAATTTACTTCATTTAGACTTGTACTGAGTATGTAGGAAAGTTTAGCGATCATTGATTATGCTTGAGCATGCTATTAACTGCATCTTTGAATTATTTAGTTTTATTGATCTAGTTCTCTTCGTCATTTGTGACAATAGGAAGAGAGAATGGGAGAGATTGGCATAGATGGACATTTTAAGTCTAATTTAACTGCATTTTAGGGAGAGATGATCATTTTGAATGCTTAGCTTTTTGAGTTTTGATATTTTGTAATATTAATTTTTCAGTTGATGTTTTTATTAACATTAGTATTACTTCTCAATCAAGCTTGATATTTGAGTTGTTGATTTCAGGAAACATGTTTACAAGGAATGCAAGAGACAAACATTCAATTTGAGTTTGTGTAGATTAATATTGTCTTTTACTTCCTTGACTTGTATTGTAGTTTTCTCACAAAATGTTAAAGGGGGAGATTGTTAGATTTTTAGTTGTATTGACAATTTCCTGGACAAAATGATTATTATAAAAGAGTTGCAAAAGTCAATGAGTCTTTTGGGGTATTGTATAGATGTATTATAAGTCTTTGAATTCGAGTATGGAATATGGAGATAGAGTCATCGGATTTATACTATCATGTCGCCAATCTGATGCTCAAGCGTCCAGAACAAGACTGTTGACATTCGACCTACTACCTAATTAAGTCTGTTTGTTATATGCACTTAGCTCATGCTAACTTAAGGTCGGATCTACAAGGTCAACTCGTACTTATGATCGCTGTGGTTTGAGGGAGCATAATGGTTGTAGATTTCTTACACACTTCAAAACGTTCAATCAATTAATGATATTTGGAAGGACTTACTTCAGCGTCCACCAATTCCACCAATCATATTCTATAGCTTCATTCTATAATCAGATCATTAATTATTGGGGACCCCATTTAAGGTGGCTTCATGATAACTTAATGGAGCCGACCTCAGCAACCAATCACGATATACTATTGGAGTACTTTTCCAGCTAGGTACTATATGTTGATTGGACAGCAACCTATCAGGACTTAAGTCATTGGCACAAGTTTCTAGATTGGTACTATTGTTGACAAGACACGAATATGAAAAATACATGTCCATTCTTTCCTATAAAAAGGATGATGATATCCTTAGGGAAAGAAGGGGAATGAAGCTTAACAATTCATATTTCAAATACCTCCTTTCATAAAAACACTTGTGTTTGTAAGTAATTATCAATAAGAATTCTTATTTACACTTGAAATTGGCTTGAATTTTGTTTATACAATTTTAGTCGTCAACAAAAACCAAGGTCACTCGCTTGTCACTAGCCTGGCGCTCAGGTGATGGTGTTTTTCGAGAACCTTAGTTCGCGATTTTCAAGAGTTCTATCTATCCTATACTACTCAATATCTCCACATTATAAATACCCAAGTCCTACTTCGTGAAAAGGGTGGTTGATGATTATAATACATCATCATAACATCATTTCAAGATCCAAGAACATATCCAAACATTGAGATTAAACATTCGATTGTTGAGATCAATCAAGCACAAGTTGAGAAAAACATTAAATTCAAATAATCCAAAACATCCACTTTCTAAATATAATCAGGAAAGTATTTTTTCAATAGCTTTTAGAGGTTGTTGAAGATTGATGGATGTTGGACCAGAAGCATAGGAAGAGTATAATAACAAGGTGTTCTGGTGATCCATAGGAAATAGACAATTCCAAAAGATCAAGAACATGTGTGAGTGAAGCACATTCCAGCGGGTCTGAGAGATTACAAGAATTAGATCAGTGAGTGTAGTGCATTTTCTAGGTTGGATCATACTACAAGTTCTTATTATCTATAGTGAAAGTTATGACTTGGTCCTGGAGTTTTTACCTAGTTAAGTGTTTTCTTCGTCAACAAATCTTTAGTTATTTATTGCTTCATTTATTATTGTGACAATTCAATATATGATAACTTGACTTGATTGACTAAACATCTAAAATAATTAAAAAGTGAATAGTTGCTTTTAATTGGTAATTTTAATTCTACATTACATATTCACCATCTCTAATTGGTTTTAGGGTCGAACTCGTAACTTTCAAAATATACACTCACAATCCCCAACCCCTAACACCAATCCCCCAAATGAAAATATCATTCCACACGCATCTAAATTCTTCCATCCAAAGTCATGCACCTATGGATCATCCCGACAATTTTGACTAGATCCATGTCAAAACCTGCATTCATTCCGGGAAAATTAATTCAGATTGAATTTATAAGTCGAAAAGAGTTTCGATGACAATTGACTTAAGATATGAACAAAAGAAATGATCGATAATCGAGATTGATACATCTCTATATCTCGTAACTAATCAGCTCATATTGACAAAGGGATTATAGTTCTACGTTTTCGTCACATGTATGTCCGACACATTACTAGATATCATCGAGGATGAAGAATGTGAAGTAATGATAAATTAAAAGATTTTAATTTATCTTTGATTAAATCAAAATAATAATTCATGTCGTCGATATCGTGAATGAAAACCTAATGTATCACATACAAAAGGTGATAACTAAAAAAAAATGATATTAAGAATTAATTAATTGACAAATGTAGAGTATTTGTAAATTAATTAATTGAATTATTTATTAATGGGATTAAGTAAAATAATTAAATTCAGTAACTTATGAGTCAAGTTTAATTAATTAGATTAATTAACTAATGAACTGACTTATGTTTAATGGGTGGGTCAAGCATACTTAAACATTTATTAATAAACTACTAGAGTCTGAATTGACTCACATTACAACACAATTACAATATTCATAT
>CAIGRS010167466.1:0-12238 GCA_903798395.1 Fraxinus floribunda | reverse complement strand
GAAGCCAAGCTGGTTGACAAGTTTGACCTAGTGTCATCAAAATGTATGGTATGCAAATAAAATTATACAAAGTAACAAAGAAACCATTTTGAGAAGTGAAAGGGTAGGTTCAAGCAATCCTAGAAAAAGATGAACCTTCACTGGAGGAGATTTCATGAGAAATGTAAAGACAGGTAACGAATTTATATGAAAAATGCACAAACTGTAGCCTCCAAAAGAAAATAACACTAGTTTAATTTTTTTTTTTTTTTTTTTTTGATAACCGTGGATGTCAGGGCCAGAACACTAGTTTAAATTTTGGGATAGCTTATTATTTGGCTTTAGTAGTTACACATTTCTTATAAATAAGACACCTAATTAATAATCATTAAAAGTTAGCAAAAATTCAGGGATTTCATCCTTACTTAGAAAAGTGAATAGTTCCTTGAGCAAGGATTAAAAAGTTATGATGGACACCTAACTATACAAGACACTTGCACTTATGTAGTTATTGGAAAATGGAAATAAATACCAAATAGGTTCAACTTCATAGAAAGAGATGATGGAACCTATATGGTAAAAGGGTTTTGAATGAATGAAAATGGAATAGCCTATGTTTGAGCTCCATTTTTCTCAAAACTTATTTTTTCTAAAACACATTTTCAATCACACATTCCCATATAAAATAATTTAACACGTAAATCCAAAAATAAAAAATTAACCATACATTCTCCAAAAAATCACTAGTTCAAAACCTATTTTCCCCCGACAATGGGGCTCAAACAAAGCCATAGGTGGAGACAGCAACTTGATGTGAATGTTTATATACGAGACATTTAAGAAAGTATAATAGCTAAACATGAACCAAAGAGGGTAATTCTGCAATCACATAGAAGTGTGTGAAAAGTTATATAGTCGTATTGAAACCACATCCAGAGAAAAAATTGCTTACTCTATCTAGGCAAATCGAGAAAAGAAATCAAGATCTTGGGAGAGCGTAATTGAGCACGGAGTAAAATGTGTAATGATATATAGATCTACCATGAAAGCCAGTTATCTATTCCAGAAATTGGCAGAAAGTGCAAAAATATAGAAGAAAGGCTTACATGTAATTAATTTAAAACAAAGCATATGATAGGCTGCTCAAGATGGCTTATGGTGGGTTTTAGATGAAAAATAACTTTTACTAAATACCTAAATGTTAATGTGAATATGCATAACTTAGCAGTTGCAAATGAGATGGTACTTCAAAGTTTATGTACGTACAGGTGGGTGAGCAGGTGGTTGGATAGGTAGGAAACAAGATGAGAAACATCAAGAAAAATTCATATCAAGCACAAAATAGAACCAAACTATAAACCAAAATAAATATTTCTCCTTCTCATCACCACCATGAACTTCTAATAAATTACTGTATCGAAAATTCCTGCTTCAACAATTTATAGCACAAACAGGTAACATGTGATATCAAATTAAAACTTACAAAAGGAACTAAATCATAATATCGTAATTGCAACCACAAGTAAAGTCTCCAACATTCAACATTCACGAATAAGGTATGCACGGTGCAGAAATAATTCAAATTGGATACAAGGCAAATCGTGCAACAGTATCAAATTACTAGATTTCAAGAAACAATCATTTACAAATCTGTCCCAAAATCTGAAAACGAAACCAAAGAAGAAGAAGAAAAAGTACATCTGTTGCTGACTCAATGACTTGGCTCGAAAATTGTATTAGCACAAAAAGAATTGATTGTTGAAAGTTGAAACAGAAAAAAGATTAACTTAGAAATTTGGTGATCGCAGCGGCGGTATTTAATAATAGGGAAAATATAAAAACATTTTAATAACACAACGATACTAATATTCAAATTCCCGCTGTAACAACTGAAAATGAAATAAAATACTTATTTGCTAACCAATATGCAATGCACAAGTAACAATATTAATATTCAAACTCCCCCTTAAAATGACAAGAACAATTCATGATTAAGGCTTAATTAGTGACATGACATAAGATTCATTTAAATCCAAGATTTGAGTATTTGAAAAAAAATCGTAGTCAACAAAGACAAAACCCTAAACCTAAAATAGTAATTATAACAATTCAAACTTAAATTACTATTTACAGAATTGAACCTTATAGAATAATTGAGTAAAAAATACACATTTAAATTGCAAGAACCCACCGAGAGAGAGAGAAGGATTAAAGAATTTATTTACCCAAGTCCTAACTATTAACTTAATAGCTTGGATTTTGGAGTTGGAGGGAGTGAAGTCGGGGAGGCAGTATGCTGTCTTGAATTGCTGGTTGGAGTCACCAGCAGGATGTTGAAGAACCAGCTGTTGGGACTCAGATGAGGGAATAGGTTTTCAAAAGTTTTAGGGCATCAAGTACTTCTTCCTGTTTGATTTAGGGTTAATGGGACTGGGAGATAATTGGGTAATCATGGGGGATTATTTGGGTAATTAGGTTTAGTTGGCCCATTTTAGAAGATTCCAATTTTTTTTTTCCAATAATTCAAGCATTGGGCTGGGTAGGAACTGGCATAGGTAAATTTTAAAGGGGTGGCCCAAATTTCAGTGGCCTCATGGGGCACCGACCCTGGTAGCGTGTTGCATACCTTCTATAAACCTGAAGGAAATGGAGAGGAGACCGATGGTGGCGGTAGTGAGCTTAGATGGTGATGGCTGGCTGCGAAGGGAATAAAATTAGGGAATTTTGTGTGATTTGTTCATTTGTGACTTGTGAGGCTCTCCTGATTTGTAATTTTGATTCAGAGTGGTTGGTGTGCACCAACCCTAAAAGAATCAGTTCTCGGTTTTTAAAACCAAAACAAAATCAGTTTTAAACAAAATAGTTTGGATCTGATGGCCACCCCTACTTTTACCCCTACAAAAACCTTTATCTTAGATGTCCTATCCTTGAAGAAGTATAATTTGGCTTAGGATATAGATAAGTCAGCCTAACTCATAAGTTTTACTTGTAATATACTTGAATAAGTTATTTTTTCCTATCTACGAGTAAAAAAGTTACTAAAGTAGGGGTTAATCGTCAATAAGTAACTTACTCATTCCCAACTTTGGCAAATGAAATAACTCATTTACCTTTGAACTTACTTATTTACTATCAACTTCACTCTCTTATAAGTAAATTTTATAGCTTACGCAATCATCCCATTAATTGTCTTGGTTGTCAACCCTGAGAGGTTGCTCAATTGATCAGATCTTGGGTTTGCTCTTCAATGGTCATCAGTTCGAGTCCCCTCAGGGCACTGAGGTGAGTACCGACTGTAAATTTCAGGACCCCGTGGGATTAGTCGAGATGGGCGCAAGCTGGCCCGGACATCCACAGTTATTAAAATTTTTTTGTCTTGGTTGTCATCTTATGATTACCCATTATATAAGCAACAAATTTGTTACCAAAAATCGAACAAAAATTGGCTCAAGGTGCCAATCATATAATAGCGGATCAATGTTAATCCATAATTGCAATGCCGATAAATGGTTATGTTTGATTTATGGGTTTTCATTATTTATGGTAATGTTGTTATCGAGTAATAATTGTATACAAACTTTAGGTTCGTAAAATTTCAATGGAATACAATCAATTGATTAGACAACCTGAGTCTTGCGGAGACTAGCCTATAAAAAATAAAAAATCGTTGTCTCAGTAACTTATGATTTTATTTTTTATTATTATTGAAATGGAAATTTAAAAGGGATAAGCGCTTTTTTGAAAGAAATAAATGCTTAAACTGCATAAGATCTAAGAAATAAGCAAGATTACTTTTTTCCTTACCGGTTTCTTTGTACTCATCCAGATTAGGCTCATCATTGAGTTCCCTGCCAGACTTCGAATCATACAATCACTAATGGATGCAGCATGCGCTGATGTAAAACCTCCACAGAATATCCTGAACAACACCGAGTTATTGCAACCAGATTAACGATAGCAACAGCATCTTATACAGGTTCACTCTAAAAGATTATCAATCTAAAATGTCATCTCACATATGTAAATTAAGAAACGAATATAAAACTGAAGTTAAGCAACCACTCCTGAAAAAGAAGTGCATAGGTTATAGGTCCACATCAAGTACAAGGGAAAAGGCATTAATTATAATCATAAACCACGACATTTCTCGGTTTCTATTCCATAGAAACTTTGCTTGGTGAAACAGTGAAAGTAAAATGGCTAACCATAAACGGACAATAATATCAGCAAGCAAAATAGTTAAGAAAACTATGTTTAGGCTCATATGATTTTGTTATGAAAAGTACGTGCACTCTTCTTAATGATCTCCTCTCCTATCAACATGGCAATGCTCAGATCAGTAAGAGTGATAATAGACCCATGATTGCTTACTATATTCTAGAAAGAACATTCTATCCTGGTTTACAATTTATACTCCAGTTCTTTCAATGTATGTACTGTTAAGAATGCAGCAAAAATGGCAGTAAAGAATATGTTCAGGAATAGTATTAAAATAACAAAAATGGAATCGGATAATCGAAATTTTAGAACAATAACCAATAGTATATTACTATGTGTTGATAGATACAAAGCTAACCTGAATGATGTTCTTCAATACTTAAAGTCTCTGATGGTTCTTTGCAAACATCATCACAGTGTCTACCTTGAACTCCCAGGAAACTGAACCACCACCATCTCTTTGAAGTTTGAACAGACTCATCATCACATAATTTCTGGATGTCACATAATACTTGGGTTTTATCTGTTCCTTCATCATCACAAAAAGTGGCACTTCAACACTGCACTCATCTACTAGCTGCATGTGCATATTCTCCTCCATGAAATCGAGATTTTCCAAAATTTGTCGTATGTTTGGCAAGGTGTTTAAAAACAGGGTTTTTAGTAACTGTCTGAGTGACAAAGGTGTGTTAGTACTTGTGAGTCCTACAAATGTGTGAATGGAAAGTGGTTTGATCAAGGTGTTTAAAAAACACACAGAAACATATTGCCATATTATTGGTTTTCACCAAAATAATCTACCACTTGAATTTCCCCAGTAAGATTCACCAATTGTGTCGCAAATGCATCTTCAAGAGAAAAAGGGTCGTTAATAATATTTTGTAGATGCAGAAACTCATGGGCTTGATAACCTTTAAATACAACAGCTCGTGATATTATGGCAACAAAAAGAATTAGTAATTCAAGTACATATAATGTTCCTCTTATCAATCTTTTGATTAATTGAAAGAAAGAAGTAACAAATCCATCTCAAACTCGAAAAAATAAAAAAATAAAAAAATAAATAAAGAAGAAGAAGACTTTAACTTCTACCTAGAACGTGTACTTTAGAAAAGAAGATTTTCCCACATAAATAGCAGCAAAGCAAAAAATTAGAACATGATTATAACTAACTATGCAACTTTAAAAGAAAAAGATTATGATAATAAATAAATAAATAAAAAACAATGAACTTTAATTGATTTGAGAACTGATTAAAAAACACAATTATATTCATTAAAATCAAAAAAGAGAAAATTTACATAGTGTAGAAAAATAATATAACTTTCACTGATTTGAGAACTAACAGAGATTAATTGAGTTTAGAAGGGATTTACAGGGGTACGTGAGTGGTGAGACCAGTTAGGGTTTGAGAAATGGTACGGCAATTGGGGAAATTGGGGCTATAATGGACTCTTCCAATATAACCTTTCAAATTTAGGTACGGCGAAAATTTCCCTCACACCGCATCGTTCCTGAAAACATGGTCCCCATCCGAATTCTCCATAATAAAGATAATTGAACATACAAGGAAAAAATGTACACAGTACCTGTTTGGAATTTTTTTTTTTTTCAAATTGTTCAATCATGGACACTTTTCCTTTTTACTTTTGATGAATCTGTCTTTGAACATGTTTACGTAGCACAATTCAATTCTCCAAACTTGTTCCGAAATTATTATTTATTTTATGATATTTTCATATTTTTCTATTCAAATCATATTTCAACAAATTAGCCTTGTATAAAATAATATCTAAGCGAGACGATACAATGAAAATATTTTAATGCTCGAAAAGGATGCATCCCTAATGGTCAAATTCAGCCTTGTATAAAATAATATCTAAGCGAGACGATACAATGAAAATATTTTAATGCTCGAAAAGGCTGCATCCCTAATGGTCAAATTCTTATCTTCAATCTCATATCTTCAATCTCCCGTTAAATATTATATTTGGTCCCGATTGTGATTTTCTTCCCAAGTATTCTTTTAGAAGTTAGAACACCTTCAATAGAGTACTTTCATACACTTAATTTTACTTTTTCTAACTACAATTTATTGTTTTCTATTATCTTTCAATTACTAAACCTTTAGGGTGTGGGGATTATCTAAATGAAAAACCCATTGAAGTCTAATTTCAATATTTAAGAGCATCTTTATAAAATCTATTGAATATGTTCTTTGCATGGTTTAAGATGAGGGGTCATTTTTATTTTTGCTCATTTAAAATACAATGACAAATAAATCTTTTTGCAATCTACTAGACTTTTTAGATGGAATTTATATTAGATACAAGATGTGTTGATTAATGGAATGTTAAGAATTTGAATGTGAAGTTGGGATATAAGTGTGACGATAACCAAATGTCAGAATATTCAGTGCAATTTAAAAATGGTAGAATAGAAAAAAAAAATGTAATGACAATATAATTATTCCAAAGTTTTTGTCTCTCTAATTTGTAATAGTTTTTTGAAATCATTATTGAAATTTTATTTTAGCTTAATTGCGACCGGGCGTTCTTAAGTTATTTTAAGGTGTTCTAATGTCGCATTTGTATCAATTATGTAACATTTATTAAGTGTTGCCGAAAATGCCAGCATCATCAAGTCATAGCTCTCCTCCGATCTTCAAGAAAAACAAGATCATTTTTCCCAAATTTCTATTGTTGATGACTACCAAATGGAAGCTTATGAATTATGTAAATATTTTAGAATGGTCTTTTTCTACTGCTTGATCTCTATAGATCACGAACTCCATTTTGAAGTGCACGTGAGTTGGAATAAAACTATACGACCCTGTTCGAGTAGCATAGCCTTGTGAGTTGTGATTGTGTTGTAAGATACATGCATGATGCAACTAGGATAACGTAGCAATTAGTAATTTACTAGGCCCTTGTTTGTTTCCCCATTATTTTTAAAATATATTTTTTTCTTTACTATTTTTAATCACATTTTTCGATAAAATAATATTATACACAAATTCAAATTTTTATTTTTAATTTTTTAACCACACACTCTCTATCAAAATACTATTTCAAAGTACAATTTTGAGCAAAAAATGGGACATAAACAGTTTAGATAATTGCAATAACTTATGGTTCGACACATCAACGTGTTATTTTACACTAATGACATGGTTTGATGGCGTACCAAAGGCATTTTGCAAGAGTAAGGCCCCTGCCTGTATACAGGGGTGTCGAGCTAGCGCCCCTTGTAGGTGGATCACGGGGCATCGAGCGTATACGACCCCAGTACACCAAGGGGCCTCCATTTTGCAAAGCTCTCCGTGCATATGAGCTTGTTTGTGCTTATGTGGCTGGTTTTGATTCGTCTCAGGCAGTCACTTTCCTTTTATGGAACACTATTGAGTTGATTAATCTCATTAATTTTCTAAATGGACTTTAAAAAACCATGTTATTTATTGTTTAGGAAAAAAATAGAAAGAAAATCTATTAAATTCTAGTTTAGTATCATGAAAAAAAGTAAAATTGTCTAGTTTTGATTGAATTTAGACATTTCTAGTTCATATTTCGAATGAAATTGAACATAAATCTTACGTCTCCTTTATGTTCTATATTATATACTAGTGATCGTGCGTTGCACGTTTACCGTTAGAATTTAGAAAGGATTTTTGTTAAAATGACAAATTATTTCATAGATATAGAATAGAATAAAGACAAACTTTATCATGGTGTTTAGTTCTTTTGACCTTTCATCGATTGAGGAAATAAGGTGGATAATATGGGAACTCAAGATTCCATCCAAGTTGAATTTTCAACTGATATATCACATTCAACACCAATTTCGCAATCAACAACTTTCAGAATAAGCACATTGACAGTTGTGATTGGAAGAACACCGGAAACATGCCTTTTGCCTAGAGTATATATTCATATATGAGATGGAAAAAAGAAAAAAAAAATATGTGTATAGACANACATTCAACACCAATTTCGCAATCAACAACTTTCAGAATAAGCACATTGACAGTTGTGATTGGAAGAACACCGGAAACATGCCTTTTGCCTAGAGTATATATTCATATATGAGATGGAAAAAAGAAAAAAAAAATATGTGTATAGACAAGCAGACACCATGTCCGGACACTATGCATCCGTGACTGCGTTGTGTCCAGACACCACGCGGACAAGACGTGGACACGGGCGCACGATGTCCACGCAGCGCGGAGACAGTTGAGCCAAACTTAAACAATCAAGTGTAAGACACAATTAGTAAAACATGAACCCTCAATGCCAAACTCTCTTACATGCATATTATTATTCCATAGTTCATATTGGAATAATATTATGTATAGAGGAGTTCAGATGTACTTTAGCCAGTAATACAAAATGATAAACCGAACTAAACCACAATCCAAATAAATTTCATAACAATCAAACTGAAGCTTATGGTCTCATGCGGATGAGAGTAGAAACAGCCACAAGCAGACTATAGACAACACATGGAAACACATTTGTCGAAGAAAAAAGATGAAGGCTATGATGAATAACTAAATAAATGAGAAAAGATGAATGATTCTTGAAATTATGAGCAAAAATCAATGTATCACAACCGGAAACAAACCTTTATATGTTCTTGTTATATTCCAAGAAGAAAATGGGCCTAACTCATGCTCATCTTGCTTACAAGAAGCAAATGGTTTGAAATGAACGTATTAAGAAGAATTGGGACGGAAGAGAGGTCTAGAGGAAAGGGGGAGCAATACGACTCAACAGTATTTGTGTAACCGATCTTATATAACATCACATAGCAAAAAACTTGTAAATGCAAACGCTTGAGTTTGAATTTATTTCTAAACAAGATGCAAGATCCAAAAATACCTCGTCCGTAGTTCGAAGCTTTATAGTATGGTTAACCAATTAGAGTCCATGTTGTTAATAAAACCAATCATATAATGTCAAATTGTTTTGAGAAAACGAAAATGAAAAGAAACTATCCTTTAGATGTAATAATAGTGGTAATACTTCACAGCTCAAACCATTAATTCTTCAACATTTTACTTTAAAGACCACAGAAAATGAAATTGAACTTGACAAAAAATGAAGCAAGTACAGATTTTTACCAAGTCATCCTTCAAAAATGCAATTCACATTCATTACAATTCCAACATAAGGCAAAAAAAACTCAACCATAATGATCTTCTCTTGGTAAAGAGGTCTTTGGAAAAAAAAAAAAAAAAAAGAAAGAAATTTTTGTTCCAAGGTAAAAGAAAAAGGAAAAAGTGTACATTTGGATGAGGAAGAAAAAAAAATGGAGACATGGTGTATCTTTGTGCGCGCACGGAATTTTTTTTTTTTTAATAAATAGGTAAATTGAAGAGTTCCATCATATGATAAATGACTTGACCAAAATTGAAGAACATAAGAATGAGCTAACCCACTCTTATTATATAGTGGTCAATTTATTAATGATAAGTTTCCAGAAATTAATCAAAATTCAAGAATAAAGTAAACTAAACTATCCAACATTCAACATTTTTGTGAAGGACTTGAATCTAATGAAATCAAAACAACAAAAACCATTCAAGGAATTTTATGAGTTCATGTTCGCTGCCAATGTACTTTAATTATGAGGATCAATGGTGTTGCATGGAAATAAAGCAATCCATATAATTTCGAAGAGTCAAGTAAAGCACACATTCTCACACAAAATGCGTGAGAAGTAAGACAATGAAGAAAAAACTCAACATATCTACTCGGCAATAATTACAGATTAATGAGATGTGAAAGCGGTGACATTATTATTGATACATAAAAGGCAACGCCATTCTCGTCGACGTTAGGTTTCTTCATGAGATTGATCAATGAAATTAGGGATTGAAGAGAAAATCCAGCGAAAGAAATAAATAGATTTTCTTCGACAACCAAACAATCGTAGAGATGGGAAAAAATGGGCAAAAAATTACAATTTAAATAAATAAAAAAAAGAAATCACATATATATGACATTAGCATTGCGTCATGATGAACAGTAAAAAAAACTTTGCTCTTTTATATATTGTAATGATTTGTTGTCTCGAGATTCTTCTATATTTTTTGCAATAATGCTAGTTATATATATGGAATTACAGAAAGTTTTACAGATAAATAAGGTGTCAAAAAGAAAAATTATTTGGTTGATAAAATTTTGATTCAATCATATCTCACCAGTCGCCACATTATGTAAGTCAATCTATAAATTTTGATGTACATATAGCACAATCGTATTTTTATTTTTTTTAGAATTGATTTAATCGAAAAACTAAACTATTTCCATATACTACCTAATTTATTAAACCACTCTTTCACGATCATAATTTCAAAAAAATTTAATCATCGTACTCATTTTCAATTATACATTTACAAAATAAAATATTTTTACACGTAAATCCAAAGTTTTTCTTACCTTTTATTCACATATTCTTTAAAAAATCACTATATAACTCTATTTACTCAAAATAATTGTCAATCAAGGGCAAAATTCGAAGGATTAAGCCATTCGTACAATATTGAATGACAACATTGTTAACAACGTATAAGTTGACAAAACACTACTGATTAGAAAAATAAGTTGTTCAAATTGTCCAATGACAACATGTCACATGATATGTCAACAAAATTGTCATCCAACATTGTACACCAAACATGATTGAAATTCAAATTACCTTGGCTGGTCCGTCTTTGAAATCGTCAAACTGGATGTCAACACTATTTGAAGTGATAATTTATAAAATAAAATCATTTATAAAAAATTCGGGTACCAGAGGTAACAAAGCGAGAAGTCAAGCCTGAATCCTTTTTAATCTAGGCATTTTCATATTTTTCATATTAATAAATAAATGCCAAAACGTGTACCGAATACAGAGAATGTAAAAATAAATTACTCATAGCTTCAAGTTAGACTGGTAATGTTACTATTGCCATAATCTTCCTCACTCAACATCCCGCAACTCTGGTTCATCAAAAGGATTGATTGACGATTTCCATTTCATTAGCTCTACTTGGTGAATCAAAGGCATTTTGGTGATTCCGAGGACTCATCTCGTCTAAAATGCCTTGACAGTAATCAATCCTCATACAGGCTATCATATCATATATTTACAGAATTGCGAATCAGTGTTTTTGCCCAATTGATTCAACCTTTGGCCGTATGTATGTTGGGCCAAAAGATTGGAGCCACCGAAGAGAAATGCTGCAATAGCCTGCTCGATGCATTATGATTAGATTTCGGTAAACTATCTAGTAGCCACTGATACTCAGATAATGCATCATCAGATAACGGCTCCAAGAGTTCACACCGGGCAAGAATTTCAGCAGGAGGCACATTGGCAACGAGGTTTGTGTCAAGCTTTGGTCTACCCTTGCTGTTATCCTGCTGCTCTTCAAATGGTGCTTCCAGGGTAATTGGCGATGCACCTACAATTGCTTCTTTCTTGAAAGGCAATGCTCTTTCGGGTTGTAAACAGAACTCTATCCACTGATACAAGGGTGGAGATGGTCCTCTGACTCGTCCCCCAATTTGATCAGTAGCAAGTCTTGAGGCAGCCGGTACTGCCTGCAATGTATAACATAAACAACTTGTAAGTTACAGGAATGAACCTGCCCTCACGAGGTTTTACTTATTTCCTGGGATGACTGCACTACCATACTATAGAACTTATAAATTCCTTGCCTTGTATTATCCCAGATCTAACTTCCAGCTCTTTCTTGATCTATGAATTCTATATAATGTTTGGTCTTAAAATAAGTGAAAGTAACTTCCTTGTTCCTAAACACGTTTGGATAACTTTAATTTTTTCCTACTTTTTAAGTAAAGTGGCTACTTATTTTATTGACCGACTCTTAACCTTAATGTCAAATAACTAACTTCCATCTTTCATCAATAAAATAAATAAATATTTATTTTAAAACATACTTATTTACTTGTAGACTATGATGCACCGCCACGGACACGTGTCCGACACGATATGTGTCGGATACGTCGACACGTGATTTTTAAAAAAAGTA
>CAIGRS010167457.1:0-10233 GCA_903798395.1 Fraxinus floribunda | reverse complement strand
TAGCTTATATAACTGTTATTTCATTGCATTTTCAAATACATTCTCCAGTTGAGTTGGTTAGAGCTTGCAATTCATATGAGATGTCTCTAGTTCAATTCTCTAACTTGCAATTCATATATTTTTAATTCTTTAATTTTTACCATTTTACAATTTTTACCAAAAGTAATGGCAATAGGAAGGGGGAGTCGAACCTGTGACTATCCTTAAAAATTATTGGAATATTTATCATTATAGTACTTGTTGAGTTTTATTAGAAACAGAAGAAGAGCAGAAATTGAAATGGAAATGCACACTTTATTGTTATGAAAAATATCTGTACAAACGTATTTATAAATAAAAGGAATATATCTAATGAATGACAGCTGTCAACTAAAATTCCCGCCTAAACTATACAAAGCTTGAGCCGGACTTGAGCAGAGCCATATATTCTAACAAGTTTGATATTATTGTTAACATAATAATATATATAAAGTTTTAAATATTTATAAACGACTTCACTCTTGCGATTGCTGATTGTCAATNCAACTAAAATTCCCGCCTAAACTATACAAAGCTTGAGCTGGAACTTGAGCTGAAGCTTGCTTGAGCCGGACTTGAGCAGAGCCATATATTCTAACACTCCCCCCTCAAGATGCACTATGTAGATCTACTATGGCCATCTTGGACAATAGAGAAAAGAGTAAAGATGCAGGCAAAGCTTTGGTGAACAAATCTGCTAACTGGTGTTGAGACCTTATTGGCATTAATTTTATAAATCCATCTTCAACTTTGTCACGAACAAAATGGCAATCAATCTCGATGTGTTTCGTTCGTTCGTGAAAAATAGGATTACAAGCAATGTGAATTGCAGCTTGATTGTCACAAAAAATCAAAGCTGGAGATGTTGGAGAAATCTGCAAATCCAGAAGTAACTAATGTATCCACACCAACTCACTGGCAGTGGCTGCCAATGCTCTGTACTCCGCCTATGCAGATGACTTGGAAATCGTTTGCTGCATCTTAGCTTTCCAAGATATTAGAGAATCACCTAGGAACACACAAAAACCAGTGACCGACTTCCGTGAATCCAGACATGAACCCCAGTCAGAGTCAGCAAAAGAACGAAGCTGGAATGAAGATGAGGCTGAAAATAATAAGCCTTGGCCTGGAGCTGTTTTCAGGTACCGCAACAAATGATGAACTGCATCAAGATGTGGTTTATGAGGCTGAGAGACATATTGACTCAACTTATGAACTGTAAAACTGATGTCTGGACGGGAAATGGTTAAGTAAAGCAAGCGGCCAACAAGTCTTCGATACATTGAAGCCTCAGTGTTAGAAAGCAAGTCACCCTCGAATGAACTAAGGTAAATTTTAGGATCCATAGGCAAGATTGTTGGTTTACAAGCCAAGAAACCAGTGTCATCCAACAACTGCAAGGTATAGTTTCTTTGTGACAAGTATATTCCCTTCTCTGCCCTTGCTATTTCCAAACCAAGGAAGTATTTTAATTTCCCCAAATCTTTAAGTTTGAACTGGCTGTGTAAAAATGACTTTAATGTAGTAATAACATCAAGATTCGAACCTGTGATGATGATATCATCAACATACACCAGTAAAGCTACAAATGAAGCACCTGATCCCATAGTAAAAAGGGAGTAATCCGACTTGGATTGGTGAAAACCATGGGCTATAATAGCTTGAGAAAATTTCGAGAACCACTGCCTAGACGCCTGTCGAAGTCCATAAATGGATTTGTGCAGTCTACAAACTGGTCTCCCTCCTTTAACCACATTAGCAGGCACATTAGTGTATCCAGGTGGCAAGTCCATATAGATTTCTTCAAACAAATCCCCATTAAAAAATGCATTGTTGACATCTAACTGGATAAGATGCCACTTATTTATAGCTGCAACAGCAAGCAACGTCTTAACTGTAACAAGTTTGGCAACAGGCGAAAAAGTATCCATAAAGTCCAATCCTTCTTGTTGGGTGTAACCCTTAGCTACCAACCTCGCTTTGTACCTATTTATACTCCCATCAGATCCATATTTGATCTTATATACCCATCTGCAGCCGATCGAATGTTTGTCTTTAGGAAGACTCGTTACAACCTATGTTTTGTTTGATTCCATAGCTGCTAATTCTGCAGTCATTACCTCCTTCCAATGATCAGATGCAATAGCTTGATGATAGTGTTGAGGTTCAACATTTGAGGTCACATTGAGGAGAAATGTTTTATGGGAAGAAGAAAAAGATTCATATGAAATGGATTTAGACAGAGGATAAGCTGAGTTGCTATCTGGTGGTGGTTGGTTTGTTAGGAGATTACAATGAAATTCTTGAAGATATGATGGGGGTCTACCCACCCTAGTGGTTCTTCTAGGTATGCTGAGCAAAGGTTGAGGTGAATCTGAATTATCTGGACTTTGCTGATTTTGAGTGTGATTAGAGGAAGGGGCTGAAATTGGCTCAACATTAGGTGCATCACACTGCTGAGCACATCTTCTGTTGCTGATAAGAATTGATGAACATGGAGTTGGATTAAGATCATATTGATCAGGTAAGCTTTTTGGCAAAACAATGTCAGGAAAAGGATCTAATGTATCTGTCTCAGAGTCTATGGAATGAAAGGGAAAATAGCTTTCATGAAACACCACATCTCTAGAGACAATGAAAGACTTTGAAGAAATGTCATAAAGTTTGTATCCTTTTACACCTGGTGGATAGCCAAGAAAGACACAGGCTGTGGCTCTAGGGTGGAATTTATTTCTATGTGAAGGTAAAGTGGACGCGAAGCAAAGGCTTCCAAACACCCTAAGTGAATTGTAATGAACATGAGTTTTGTACAGCAAGCAAAAGGGCGTCTCATTCTTTAAAATTGAGGCTGATGTTCTGTTAATTAAATAGGTGGCTGTCAAAATAAAATCACCCCAGAATTGAATGGGTACCCTTGACTGAAAATACAAGGCTCGAGCCACATTAAGAAGGTGTTGATGTTTCCTTTCCACCACTGAATTCTGTTTAGGTCTTTCAACACAGGAAAATTGATGTATTACACCTTTAGTTTCAAAGAAATCTGTGAACTTCAATTCTTGGGCATTATCTGACCTGAAAGTTTTGATGACTTTATGGAATTGATTTTCAATGAGAGTAAAGAATTTTGGAATAACAAGCTTTACATTTGATTTTTGTTTCATCAAATATACCCAAGTGAACCTTGTGCAATCTTCTACTAAGGTGAGGAAGTACCTATGACCAGCATACGTGGGAGTGTGATATGGCCCCCATACACCACAATGAACCAAATCAAAGGCACTGTTTGACAAATGATTGTTAGATACAAATGAAAGCCTCCTTTGTTTTGCCAAAGGACAAACATAACAAGGAGAAGACGATTTATTACAATCAATGCATAATTGTTTCTTCAACAAATCTAATTTCTGAAAAGATATGTGGCCAAGTCTATTGTGTCATGTTTGACTAGATACATTGTTTGAAACTGAAGATGAAATTTGACATACATCACTCTGAACTGATATATTGGAATTAATGACATATAGATCAGACTTCCTTTCACCCCTGCCAATCGTCCTCAATGTGATCAGGTCCTGAACCATGCAAGAGTCAGTGTAGAATTTAACACATAATGATGAATCCTTTGTTAAAGCACTCACTGACAGCAAGTTAAATTTGAACTGGGGAACATATAAAACATTGTTAAGTATCAAGTCAGATGACACTTTTTCATTTCCAATTGACTTCACAGGAACTTGAACATGATTTGGCAATGTAACATATGCATTTTCAATACACCATAAGTTGTCAAATGATGATTAATTGGAGCATATATGACTCGTTGCACCAGAGTCTACAAACCAAAATCCAGATGAATCGATTGCTGCATTAATAGAAATTGAGAAACAATTACCTGATATTTTACCTGAATTGTCACCAATTTCTGAATCCATCTTTACAGCTTTGAGATGATTATTTAGCATACTTATCAAATGGTGGTATTGTGTGGAGTTGAGCGTTTGCATAAAGCCATCAATGTTTCCATCACTGTTGTGTTTCTGATCTGCAACAACAGTAGGTTCAGAAACTTGGTTGATCATTGCACAGTTAGCCTGATTACCAGTGTCAGGTCGCATACTCAGTCCAGTCTTCTGTTTAGACTTATATCCAGGTGGATAGCCATGGAGTTTGTAACATTTGTTCACATCATGTCCATTGTATCCACAATAAGTACAAAGTGGCCTTTCTTTCTTATGGTTCCTGTTAAACTGTTGTCCCACATTCCTTCTAGCTTCATTCTGAATCATTCTATTCGCATAAAACGCCATGGAACCAGAGACTCTTGAATCGCCTGTCACACTGATTTTTCTTTGGTTTTCCTCTTGAGAAACCAATGCAAACACCTTGTTAATGGGGGGAATAGGATCCATCAACAACAATTGTCCTCTAATATGAGCATATGACTCATTCAACCCCATTAGAAATGACATAACATACTCCATTTGATGATGCTCATTCAGCTTCTTATTTCCTTCGCAAATGCATTTTCCACAAGAACAAGAAGGTTTGTAATTGCTGAGTTCTTTCCAAATTGTCTTCAATTTGGTAAAGTAGATGCTGACTGATGAATCTCCTTGTATATGATTCATCAATTCTCGCTTCAATTGATAGATACGTGGACCATTGCTTTGCTGATAACGTTCTTTCATATCCAGCCATATATCATAAGCAGATTCAGAATACAAAACACTGGCCGAAATTTCCTTTGATATCGAATTCAGAATCCATGAAGTAACAATATTGTTATTACGGATCCACAAATTGAGCTGTTCATCATTACCTTCAGGCCGTGAAATAGCTCCATTGATAAATCCCAACTTATTTTTCACAGATAATGCAATCACCATCGACCTGCTCCATGATGAATAATTGTCCCCAATCAGTGGCTGTGAAACAAGAACTAGTCCAGGATTATCAGAGTGATGAAGAAAATAGGGATTAGATCCATCTCCAGTTACTGAATTGCTCACAGAAGATGATAAATCGATCGGAACATTGTTTTCCATATTCAGAAGAATAGAAAAGGATTGCAGAAAATCTGACCGTAATTAATGGCAGAATATGATCGGAATCAGTGGTGGTTATTTTTACCCATGCTCTGATACCATATTAGAAACAGAAGAAGACCAGAAATTGAAATGGAAATGCACACTTCATTGTTATGAATTATCTGTACAAACGTATTTATAAATAAAAGGAATATATCTAATGAATGACAGCTGTACACAACTAACAACTAAAATTCCCGCCTAAACTATACAAAGCTTGAGCGGGAACTTGAGCTGAAGCTTGCTTGAGCCGGACTTGAGCAGAGCCATATATTCTAACACTCTTCAAGGTAATTGGATAATAACAACTCTCTCTCTCTCTCTCTCTCTCTCTCTCTCTCTATGCTGGAATACTTTGTTCTTTCATTAATGTGAGTTTTGCCATTTTCTTGAATTGGACGGGTCTGAATCTTGCATTTATTATTTCAGTGCATTAAATTTTACCATGCTGTAACTGTTTGCTTAAAGTCTTAGCTGAATTAGTTTAATCTTGAGACTTGAATGAAACATGGAAAGTTTAAGAAATAATAAAGATTCATGCCTGACATTTGTGTTATCTACTTTATGCCACAGGAAACAGTACTTATCTTAAATATGCTACTGATAATTTTTATTCAGCAGAGGACGAAGAATTGTTCAAGGATAGAGGGATATTTTATTGGAATAACAAACACATTGCTTACGCGTTAAATTTTCTTACATTTATAGCATGTTTAGTACATTGAACTAGGTCAGCACATCGATATATAATCCGCCTTCAATTAATCATGTTCAATTCTGTCCTTTCTCGAGGCAAAGTATTGTGCATCTTGAAATTGATTATTTTGCAGATTCTGCTTACAAGAATCAGATTTTTCATTGATCCTGGTTATCCATATGAAGAAGCTTTGTCAACAAACAGGACTGATTTGATAATGTGTTCATATCTTTCTTATAAACAGTTCAGCATGACTGAAGGTAATTAAAGATGCTTTAGTTTTTTTTTTCTAGTTAATTTCGCGTGTTAGTGTTGTTCAGTTAATATTCTAAACGATGGGTTTTTGAACAATTAGGAGGATTGATTTTGCAAAAACCAGATAGTGCACCACTTCAATATGCTGCAACTGCATCTTTTCTTAGCACATTTTACGGTGACTATCTTGAACTTTTATGATGAAATAGAGGCACTTGCAACACTGCTAATTTTACCCTTGAAATGCTGCGAGGTTTCTCCATGTCAGGTACACACTTAAAATCATACAAAGATTCTTTAGATTGGTAATTTTCGTGTACTTGGACAGAGACACAAATTTAAGAAAAATAATAAACGTTTGTTCAAGACAATTGAACTTGACCAAACAAAGAATCGTATGTTGCTCCCATATGCCCATGACATGAATCTAGCGAAAATGAGGATGCTAACTTAAATAAAAATAGATAAGATAAAGAACGAAAATATAAGCCAAACTCTTAATATTGAGGTGTAAAACTTTGAAAAATCTGGATTAAACTTAATTGCACCATTAAATTTGGACTCAAAATATTGAGTGCTATCGAATAATTGTTTTTGCAAAATTGAAAAAAAATATTATTGGATAGCATCAAACTACATTTTTTTTCTTATTTATTTAGCATCCTTTTATGGCTACAGATGCTCTCTCCCAAGGATGTGAACTTTGTGAGTTACTCCTACCAGATAAATTAAGGGACTTTTTGGATTATTCCATTCCATTTCAGAGAAAAAGTGGTGACGTACTCAATGCAGAAGGAGATAAAATGCAGGAGGACCACATTTCTTTCCTTTTTTGTTTTTTTGGAAATGTATTAAATTTTTAGACGCTTCAGAATTTTGGATCTGATTTTGTATGAATATTGTTACATTTTGGTGTACAATTAATAATGATTATTGGAGTTGTTTGATATTGTCATCTTCTATCTTATTTTGTTGTTGATTTGTGCAAATTACTGTACAAATAAGAAAAATATAAAATTAAAAATATTGTAAAATGATATATGACAACGGTCAAAAAATGTTGTAAAAAATAAAGATGTAAGCATAAACAATTGGCAAAAAAGTTGCAAAAGGTTATTAACAACGTTCAAAAAACGTTGCAAAATGGTTATGGCAACACTCAAAAAACGTTGTCGTGTCATTCTACTCTACTCAATATCGAGGTTTGCAACATACTCAAAAACGTTGCAAAATGTTTTATTTAACGTTTTTTGAACGTTGCAAAAGACTGTTTTTATTGTAGTGGTTGAAGCGATGAACCCTTGGTGTTGCGGAATAAATTTAGCTACAAGCACAACTTGACACAAAAATAAATTTGCATCAAACTGATTTGTCGTCCTTTAAATTTTTCGCGACATATATACATAGCGACGACATTATGACTACAAATATTGTGTTACCATTTCGTATTTTTTGTGTCAAACAAACAGTGTCATGATTTTGTTAATGCGATGAATGGCCAAAAGTCGTCGCAGAATATAATCCGTGACTCATATACTGCGACAATACTCGTAACAAACATATAGTCGTTGCTAAATTACTTTTACAACAAAATTTCAATTTTTGTAACAACATTTTTTTGTCACGAAATCGGTTATTTTTTGTAGTGTTTCGATCCATTAAAATTCCAACACTTAGTGATCCATTTTTATTTGGGTTTATCTTTATCCCACAAAATAAATGTCCTCCATTTTACAAAATTTATAAAATATAAGTATTAGCTTTATTTAAATTAATACTTACTAAATAACTTTTTATTAACTTATGTTCTGAATTAAATTGTTAATGACTTAATGTGATCTCTCAAATATACACGTCTATCCATGCTTAAAAATGTTTTTATTTTTTATTTTTTTACACAGCATTCAAGAACAAGCAATTAAAAAGTCGAGTTTAAGCATGGCTAAACATACTCCTGCCATATATATTTTCATGGTCGACCATCAAATTTAAGATATCCAACATTTTCTAAAAGTGATAAAGCCTATTTTATGAAAGGAAATGTTTTTGTTTATCTTCTTTTATGAAGGACACGAACAATGAGATTGATTTGATCCAAAATGATGTGCCTAGTGGACATTTCGATGAGATTCCCTCTTCTTTCTGTTTTCTAATGCCATCCACAGACAGGAATCACATTGCGTGGAAGGCACAAACAATCAACCACTGGACATATACTTCGTTTAACATTTTATTATATGAATTAGGTTGGTGGCAAAATATGACGTGATACTTTTTAATTAACTTGCAAAGATTTGAACTAGATGAGAGTGTTACAATGCTACAATTTTATAATTGTATACGAAGAATCTCAATTTGGTTCATCTCATTATATAGACCGATGGGTTCAAGTTTGTCGTGTTAGCCATGTCAAGCTACAATATTCCTATTCAAAACTGCGTGTCACTGTTCATTTTGAAGGAATTTGATCGGTTAATGAGTTCAAAACTGGCTCGTGGTTGGTTGATTTTTGCAGTGTTACCGCCAAGAGGAACACTTTCTCTACCAAGATGATTTTTTCATATGAAATTTTCATTCTCTGACTTCGATTTCTATCGATGGGGCACTTAACCAAGGTGCTAAAGTGACGTATCTAGACCTTTCAGTAGGCAGGCCCTTTGACCAAGTCAAGGGAAGCCCCATCTTATCCTACTTAAATTTTAGATGGGATTCCATTCTTTATATCTTATTTCCTATCGCCGCATAAAACAAAAAACAATTTGTAGTACACATCTAAATTATTCACTCTCGACTTTTTTTTTATCGACAATGACAAAAGATTGAAAGATAACTAAGGGTTTATTTGAACGAATAGGATATTTGAATTATTTCGGAATAATTATCAGTTGAAAACAAATTACAAGAATATTCAATTTTTTATTCTTTGGGAGGGACCCTAAGGGCCTTTTAAGATAGAAACCCAACGGAATTTGTTGAGTCAAAATATTGCTGACGGTACTAAATTCATTTCAAGTAGTGGGTGTATCTTTTCGCGTATGGCTTCTTCATCTTTCATTTTTTTTCAGAAAGTTCAAGTGGCAGCACAGAATAATGTTATCAAGATTTCTGTTTGGCAGTGCATTATTTTTCAATTATTGGGTTATTATGGGCAGTCATTTTTGAAATTGCATTTCAATGGGACTTTTGGCTTTAGCATTCCACTTCTAATTGAAAACTTTTTTGACCCAAAAGTTGAGCGGAATTATGTAGAAAGTACTCGATGATACAATGTATTCTATGAAGGCGCAAAACATAAAGAAGTTGAAAGGAGGAGAAAAGTTAACTTTTTTTTTTTTTTTGGGTGCACACAAATTTTTTGATATTGTTTGAAAGACATAAAGATCGAGAGTATATCTTCTATTATTTAATTATTATATTCGTTTGAACATGAGAACTTTTTGAATTATAAAATGTCCATGTTTAAATCTTTACACATATTCCATCCATTTTCGCCAACTTGATCAATGATAGAGCTAACATGACATTCAGGTTGGTAAAAAAATTAGATTGACAAGTCAATTTGTACATTAGTAAAACTAAAGGGAACATGGAACAATCAAATTGCGATAAAATTAACTTTACTAACCCATTTAAGGACCAAGAGATGTTACTTTAATTGTTGTCTGAAAACTAATTTCTGAAAAATCTTCCTCTTCCAAAAAAGCTGTTAGAGGAAGCCAGATTGTGTCAGCTTTTTCTAAAAACTCTTCTAACTAGGAAAAATATTTTTTTTATAAATTAATCAAGTTGATCTAAATGTATCCTTCCTCCATATTGATGGATTATTTCGACCGTTACATTGGCATAATGACAGGCAACTTGCTATACTTTTTGGTATTTCTTTGAATCTCCCCCTATCTCATACCCCTATCATGGTTTGGTGGGCACTCCATCATTTGGATCTGTTAAGATCAAGACCAATGATTGTGTCAAGGATGTGTTTGTTAATGGGAGAGGCATCATCAGGGACTACGTAGGAAATTGTATCAGGGCTTTCTCAGCTTCATATGAACAATGTATGATATTAGAGGCGGAACTAAGGGCTATTCGTGACGGGATACTACTGGCTAGAGATCTTGATTTATCAGATATTTGGGTTGAGGCGACTCGACTGTTGCCATTCACTGTATCACCAGA
>CAIGRS010167441.1:0-12359 GCA_903798395.1 Fraxinus floribunda | reverse complement strand
TGGTGGGAGTCCGTTTCACGTACTAGGACTGAGGCACAACAACGCAACCTTACTTAGGCACGTCTCAAAGAGGAGGTGATGGGGAAATATTTTCCATAAGTCCTGAGAGATAGAAAGGAGACAGAGTTTCTACAACTTAAGCAAGGAAAGATGGCATTGGTCGATTATGAGAGGAAGTTCGAACAACTCTCTAGGTATGCAACACATCTAGTAGACACTGAGCAAAAGAAGGCTAGAAGGTTTGAACTCGGTCTACGACCAGAAATTGGAGGAATCATGGCATCGCATGAATTCACCACGTATAGTCAAGTCCTGCAACGGGCTCAAGCAATTTTAAACCGACTGGAAATTGATGAGACAGTTCGAGAAGGTATTGAGTTTTCGGGAAAAAAGAAGTGGAACGAGCAGTACGGGGGTAAAGGAAATGAACAAAACAAGAGGGCAAACCTTGAGTGGTGGAGTAAGCCGAATAGTGTTCTTACTCCATGTCCTAAATGCGATAAACTGCATAGAGAGTGCATGTATGGAAAGAATGTTTGTTATCGATGTGGGAAGCAAGGTCATATTGCTACTAATTGCCAGGAACCAAGAAGAGACAAAGAGCAAAGTAAAAACGGAGTGGCCGGAGTCTTTGCCTTAACCCAACAGGAAGCAACGAAGAATCAAGACACGATGGCAAGTATTCTATCAATAACTAAACTACCTACTTATGCTCTTAGGTAATTTTTCTAAAAAGCATGGAGTAGTGGAGATCAAACCTTACNACGGAGTGGCCGGAGTCTTTGCCTTAACCCAACAGGAAGCAACGAAGAATCAAGACACGATGGCAAGTATTCTATCAATAACTAAACTACCTACTTATGCTCTTAGGTAATTTTTCTAAAAAGCATGGAGTAGTGGAGATCAAACCTTACTAGGACCCTTCACTAGATAGGTAATTTCAAGTACGAAATTTTTTTAAGGAGGGGAGATTGTAACACCCTGAAATTTTTAGAATAAAATTATTTGTTATAGTTTATGATTTTGATAGTTTAGGGACTAAAATAAAGTATGTTTTAAATTCTTATGTTTTAAATAGGTCAAATATTTAACTTTTTATAGAGTGACCAAAAGTACAACTGCTACTATATCTGCTAAAACCTCGAAGTCATTCAACTAGGAAACAGTCATGATAGCAAATAAATAATATATCATGAGACAGATGGAAATCGGTAAATAGCGAGACGCGCGATTTGCCAAGCTGGGGCAAACAAAGCAGTCCGACCCAACCTAATTGAAGGAGTCAACCATTCTAAGCCTCTCTACTTACATTCATCGGATAACCAGAGAGGTTATATTAATCATGCTACTGGATTAATGCTTAGAAAATAACAAAGTAAATGGGAAGACAAACATTATTATTGCCCTCACACGAATTTTAGGCAAAGAAAAATAAAACTTCGTCCAGTTTCTTTGAAGCCCCCCAATTTAACCACCATATCAACTAATAGATAATAATGCTATAATCATCATCGGACATTAATGCAGTAAGGGGCCCGCTTCAGACAAACTTGTATTTTTCTTACAAAAATAATAATCTGAGTAATTATCACATCTTCATTGCATATGTGTGTACTTTTATCATTATCTACTTGAAAATAGTAAACCTCAAGAAAGCAAAGAGAGTATTAGTATAGCACAGCTCACAATAGTTTACATTTTACTGGTGTTAAATTTTATGTATTTTTCAAGAACTTTTTAAAGGTTTGATGAATGAGTTCCTCTGGAAACACAAGAAAAGAGGAAGATAAATTAATTATGCTGCTTCTGATCCTTTCCTCGGGAAAAATGTCTGCTGCAATATATACATATTTCTAGAAATGTCAGTTACCCACTGGCTAAATTGAAAGAACAAAGCATAGAGCTTCTTACTCGTTTTGCACCAGCCCGAGCACAAAATATTGAAAGAATGCCCGTGCCACAACCAACATCAACTACTACCTGAAATATGAGCATACAATATTCATCATCAGGAGAGGCACATATTAGCCAATCAAGAAGAGAGCTAGAAGTTACATCAAAATCTTTTCCACAATCCAATTATAACTAGGATTCGTAGCAAATAACTTGTCACTTTTCATGTATGATGACATAACCCTCTGACAGTTTGAGACAACTATGGGACATATGATAATTGAGAACTGCTTACTTTTCCCGCGATACGATCTTGATGCAGGAAAATTGCATTTCTGTAACTCTCTGTACGCGCACGATCCTGTAAATGTCGAAAGGGATATCATAATTCAACTCCCAAAATATCAATCTGAAAAACAGTAGACTATCGGAAGCATCCTTGAGTTTTTCAAATCCATCTCAAGAAATTGAACTTCAGCACAAAGGAATAGGTTGTCGGTAGAAAATAGTATTTTCTTCATACTGCCATCAAAAAAGGTACAAACAACAGCGTACAAACTAAATGTCGCTAGTGTAATTAGACTAACCCTTTGAGTAAAAGTGCTGATATCTCACTGGAATATGTTAAAATTCAGAGGGGACACCCCTTGGTAGTCTTCATGGGTTTTTTATTTACAATCTTAGCACAAAACATAGTTCTCTACTATACCTATGGGATAGATATGTATAATCTGCACATTCACATACCTTTATGTATGTATTTTTATATTTATGATGTGCATATGCTAAGACACTCACTCACGTGGAAGGAAGGGAGAGAGGAGAAAACTTATGTCACCATTTTTTACTCTTCCAGTCACCATCTCTCTCTCTCTCTCTCTCTCTCATGTCTCTCTTCTCCATTTACTCAACTTTTACTTTACTATCATGACGCATGCACACACATGATCCCACATGAAGAGAGAGAGAGAGTAGCAGGTCTATTCACCCTTTAGTGCTCCACCAAATACCATCTCTGTTCCTCCTATTTCTGTCTCTCTTCCCATAACCTCTAAGATGAAAAGGACAAAGTGCGTGACAACTCACTGTACTTGCAGCAGGATGTTTGCTTGTTTTAAGGGATTAATTGTGTCCACTACTGTTTTCAATTAAGAAACCTGAATAATATGCTCATTCAAGATTGGCTGAAATTACCATTTAATCAACATTAACACACCATAAAAATTAATAAACCACATTTCATCTAATTGAAATTAATTTATTTCACGTGCATAGCAGCACCACACCAACCCACCCCAAGTTGAGAGATCTACCATCTCCACCTACTATTGCAATCCCGTCTCCTATACTTTCTATAGTTTTTATTTTTAGTTTTTTTGTCTTCTATACTATTGCAATCCCAAGTTGAGATCTACTACTGCACCACACCAACCCACCCCAAGTTGAGAGATCTACCATCTCCACCTACTATTGCAACCCCATCTCCTATACTTTCTATTGTTTTTATTTTTATTTTTATTTTTTTTGTCTTCTATACTAACTAAGTTATGATTTAGCAGCAAGACCAACAATATAACCATAAGTCCACTTTAATCACATAGTGAACAAACAGAACTTTCAAATTTACTGGTTCAACAAACAATCCTGAAAAAAAAAAAAAAAAATCCATTAAACAGATTTTCCAAAATCGAGCTCAATATTAGTAGTTTCATATATAGAGTTATATCAAATCAAACACATTAATTTTAGATAAAATAAATAAATATTCCAACATTAATGTAAAATTTGAGTGCATTTAAACTTGCAACTTTGAAACCAAAAATCTTATATATATACTTGATAAATAATAGTAAATGAACTTAAAATAAATGACATTGTTTTTCCAACAAATTTTCATCGGTTTGAACCATTGTCCATTAAAGATAGACAACTTATATGAGTTGGATTTATATAGAAAATTAGTATCCAAATGCCCACGGTATTACTGGAATTTCTAAAGTGATTGTGTAATTTTTGACGAATCCTAATTCCTACCCAAGTTCAAAAAGAAAAAATAATAATAATAATAAATCAATGAAGTCTAATTGAAGAGCACCAATAATTTAGAGAAAAAATAAAAACTTTCACACGTAATATATCCTAAACCACGATCATCTAAAAGACCTTGTGAAGTTCTTTCTTTTTCTTTCAGTTATCAAAAAGATTTCAACTTTCTTCATTTTATTTCTTCCTTATATAGGCATCGAGGCTGTGTATGACCAGTTCCTCGACAACAGAAGCGGAAAGCACCAGGTCAGAAAAGCCATTGCACCCAAAAGCACAAATACAATCATAACCCCATACAAAGTGAAGAAACAAATTTTCATCAAATAGCGGTAACAATTCACTGACAAACAAACGAATCCAAAAAATGAAGATAGTAAACTTCAATGTAAATAAGAAATAAAGTTCTCTGTCTTCAAACACCCAGAGCTGGAAAAAAAAATCTATAAAAAGTGGGGCGGAAGGTACCTTGATCATTTCTTCGTGAATACCGAGGTGAGCGTAGGAGTTAAAGTACGCCATGTCGAAGTCCGTACAGGGAGTGGGAGCCTTATCCATACCCGTCTCCTCCTGCTGCTGTTGGATCATCCTAGTAGAAACCCTAACATTTGTAACGCTGCCATGGTCGCGTGACCTGCTGCGACTACCCCTCCGGAGTCGATGCCCGGCCACGTGAGCGCCGCCGCCACTACCTCCATCGGGGTGATGGCCATTGCTGTAGCCACTACTGCTCGTCGATTGGAACATATCTACTCTCCTCACCAGCTCTGAGATCGACATGTCATTTTAAAGCTCTGGGACCCATATTAAGTCCCCCTTTGGGACCCATATTAAGTCCGTTTGTATCACTTCTATCAAAATTTTTTTTTTTCAAAAATTCATTCAACAACACATTTTTCAATAAAATAAAATTTTCCATCGCATCAATAACTTTTCCTTATTTTTTAACCACACATTTCTCATCATATTACTATTTAAAATACATTATTTTCTCAATAATATCTATCAAACGCACCCTAAATTATTTAGAGAAAATTGTGGTGGAGGTACCTATCTTTAAGATAAGTGCAAATAGGTCTCCAGCCTTTCAAAACTTGGTATTACCATATCAAATTTTACTACTTGTACATAAAAAAATGTATATAATGATTTACATGATATGATATGGATAAAAAAGATTGGATAAAAAAATTAATTATATTTTAAACTGACAAAATGATAGAATGACACTATGTAATACATTATATAAATCTTGATGTACATGTAACAAGATCTTACAACATCAGATCTTATACATTGAAAATGATATTACCATATCATCTTTTATTAAGGATCTTTTGTGTGTGTGTGTGTGTATTTATTAAGATTTACATGAAAAATTACATAATGTCACATGATACTCTACCACTTGTCTTAAAACATAATCACATTTTTCCTCCAATCTTTTTCGTCTGCACATCATTTTCAGTAACCGCTTATATACCACTTCGATGTACAAGTAGCAAAATCTTTTTATTAATATAGCAAATCTAATCCGTTTGAATGGTTTCCATCAAAATACTCCGTTAAAATGACATGTGCAAGGCACATAATGACAACGCCTTGTTGTGAAGGTAAAATAAGTAAAAGATAATTAATTCTAATAAAAAATAACAAAAAAGGAAAAGAAAATAAAATATGTAAGAACCCAAAACTTCCATGCCTTCAAAATGGTGTTCTACAATCATTGTCCTAAATAGTTCGCATAAACTTTACCTCGACTTGAAGATTGGCCTTACTCTAGTCAAGCTTTTAAGTTTTTCATGCCTAAATTTCGTCTAGATTTCACTTAGCCTTATTTAGGCTCGTAAAAACTTGAAAATTGTCTTACCGTCTAACCATGTTTTATATTTTTTATGCCTCCAAAACTTCCCTACCTCTAAAATAGCGTTCTTTCTATAAGAGAAATTCACATAACCTTTGCCTTGACTAGAATCTTGACCTCACTCACGTTTTACGTTTTTTTAATCCTAAGCTTCGTCTAACCTCATTTAGACTCGTAAAATCTTGAAATTTAGTCATTACCATATATCCATGATTTGCACTTTTTTAGAGCACACTCACCCCCACCCCACAAAAATAAAATAAAAAATAAAAAATAAAAAAAAATTCCTTGCCTCCAAAATGGTGTTCCACAACCATTGTTCTTTGAAAAGATTTATTTTCAATTAAAATCGATTTGGAATTTTGGATAATCGAGTGTCTGGATAGCTTAAGGTAAATTTCAACGTACGGAATGATCTCATTTTGGAAATTGAAACTAATTCATCGTTCTTATTCATATAAATAACATATTAAAAGGCTAGAAAAGGCAAATCTTTGCTTATTGAGCACGTGACTCATTTCTTGCATTGTAGCACATGCTTTGCAAGTGCATATCAGTGCAAGTGTTTTCATGTGTTACCAGGAAAGAAAATTTCATCAGATCTTGTATCTGCCATTGCTAGGTTGATGTGTAGAGATTTCAAAGTTTAGTTTCTGAAAATGTTCGTACATTATGCTAGTGGCCAGGGCTCAGTCACATAACAAAGAAATGCCCTTCGTCTAGACCCAAATGAAGATGCAAGGCAATTCCGGGGTCAAGCTTCAAGTTTTTACGAGTTGCTTGCATGCAGTGGATCCATACATTGATAAAGGGTGGTTTTTTGTGCTGATTGATGGGTCCATGCACTTTTCATGCATCTAACATACCATAGTACCGATGTCTCCTTCATAAGGGCGGACTTTATGAAGGTCAAATGGTAAACACGCTGACCATATTAGGATACTGTACCAAACGCACCCTAAGTGCATCAGCTCTTTGCACTCTTCAGGTAAACTTAACTGCCTCTTAATTCGAATTTTCAAGACTCGGTGAGTAAATACCAAAGGAGATACTCTTTCTGATAACCAAATAAAAGAGAAATGCAAAAGAAAAATCTTATGGCAGCAAAGGGTCACAATCAACTGTCTACAGCATAAAATATTTGGTGATAACAAGAGTTGTATAGATGACACGAAAAATGGATTTCAAAGAGGAGTAAGGAAAAGAATTTGAATGATTTGTTATGTTTGTAAATTTGTGCTAAAGCATGCACTAGTTGAACAATCAGTTATCCGTAATCTGCAATAGAAAGCAAAACTCAGCGAATGTAACCGAGATTTTCAAGTATCAAAACAACCATCTAAAAAGCAAACAAGATAATTGGGACACACCATGTGAAATTTGTCCACAATACACACCTCATCTGCTTAAACCCACTAGGCAGACTATTTGTACATTACCAGCACGAGGAAAAAGAATTTGAAATGAAATGTTATGATCCTGCACAAATTCTTCCATGTTACGAAGAGAAAACAGACGTTAACATTTATATTTGTGAATCATAAACTACCTTACCTGCCTGCCTACCATGGATCTAACGGAATTCGTCATGGTATCCATAATCCTCTTCATCATCATTAAATACAGCACTATAGAAAACATATGGACTCTCAATCATCTCTTTCAAGCTCAGGCGACCGTCTTTATCTGAATCAGCCTGCAAAAATATCAGTTTTATATTTTCAGCACTGTCCTCACTGTTCATCACTAGGCAGAAAATTCAATCATGTCTGGTTCCGGAGCCATCACTTTTCAACATACAATTATTAGGACAATCATTAGTAATTTCACTCAATGGGTTAACCTGATTCTCTCAATCTAATTGACATAGACATGTTGATACCAATGAGTCGGAGAACATTGTCAGTTTCATTAGTGGAGGAAAATTATAAATAAGAAAGGAATGAAAATACAAACTGGAAAGTCACTTGTGGAATTTCTTAAAAGTGTGAAAGTGAACTTACAGAACTGATCCCAAAATCACATTGGTTTCAGAGTAGCAATGTTTGTAGCACACAGACATTACTTTATTTCAATTTCTTATTATCCGCATTTACAATTATCAAGGTCTCATTTCAAACATTTAATTTAGGATGAAGATTATGAGTTTGAAAACGTCTATGTGATCAGGAAAAGTGCATATGGATTGACAAACAATTTACCCTGAGGATGGTTTCTAAGATTGTTTTTCAAGATCCGATGTTTCAACGGTCATTATTGAATAAGAATTACCCTTTTATTTAAATTTTCTTTTACTTTTTTATTTTTTAAAAAATTGTGATTACAACCCAACATTCACTCGACGACCCTGAATACTGTTCTACAACACGTAACTTGTAAGTGGAAATTAACCAGCAGTTACGACATGCACTCACATGGGGCAGGTCACAATTTGTGTCATGCACTTCTCTTCCTATTCAAGAGATTAATTTTGTTGCAGTAAGCCGAATGTTCAATGACCACCTATTTTATCCCACGCTAGCAGGAGGTCCAAAAATACCTTAGACAAAACCCCCTTAAGTAGGCTAAATAAATTCTTTAAAGATTGTAGGAGACATCAAGAAGTTGGGTACTTTATCATGAATCATCCACTCTAGTGTAAGAGCCGCTAATTATTTTAACATTGATAGGTGCAACTGAGAAAGGGATCAAGAACCTCAATGCATTGCATTACATCACATTCAGACAACACAAGCACCCATGTTGAAAATAGTCAGTCTGCTTAATGCACACACATTAATTATTGACCACAAGTTCATCCCAAAATGTATTTGTCATCGTTAGAGAACTGAAATAATTGTACGTGTGACTCCAGGATGTTCATTCATAGTACAAATATAATGCCAACTTCCAAAAGTCAAATTAATCAAAGCATTTACCCTAGATAAACCATATAGTTAATCTAAGAAGCGATACGCACATATAAAACTTCTCCTCAGATCAATCTCGTCAAATCGAAAAGACTACAATAATCAAACTAGTCAAATGGAAATGCAATAAATACCTGTTGCATGATATACTCCGCCTGTTGTTTAGCATAATAGCGCTCTGATGGATGAAGTTTTCCAATAATGGGTAATAATTCTTCATGGGACAAATACCTACAGCATAACAAAGTCAGGTTATATATAATTGATATACCCGTTAAACATCATCTAGCATAAAATCTATTTGAACAGAGAAGTCTAGTTTATCACCCGTCACCATCTTTGTCAAGCTGCGTAAACAATTTTTTAGCTGGAGCCTCCAATGTATCATCGGATTCGTGTGAAGAATTATGCCCCTCTTCATCATAATTTCTCACCAAATCAAAAAGCCCGTGGAAAAACTCTTTGAAGTTAACCTTACCATCTCTGTCACTATCTCTTTCCCTGTAAAATTGGAATAAATAACAAATTAAGGTAAAGTGTGGTAGAAAAATTATAAAATAGTAATGTCTCCCAATTACAATAATGTTAATAGCACTAGCAAATGATAGTACGAGACAAATGTAGCTCGCAAATCACAGCAAGATAATGTAATTTAGCAATACTAACAAGCATCGACATCTGTCTTTAGAGAAAGTTTCACTCTGAACACTGACTACTTCTCAATATGTAATTGGAAAGAATATACAGGGACATTGATTTTATTATCTGCTCACCAGTGACTTTTTACTGATCACTCGTTGATTTGGGAGCTCCACGGCATAGGACTAGCTTTTCGAATTTGTTTTCTTCATATACCCCAGTTTTGTTATTGATGGTTCCCTATCTGAGTAGCAGGGAAAGATTCTAGGGAAATGTTCTATTTCTATCTCAAAAATTTGATGCTCAACTATGTTCTTCATGTTCCAAAAAGCAATTTTATCAGATAGTTCAATCATGATGACAGCACTGTCAAAGTTCGAAGAACTACCAAGGTTTCATCTTTGATATCATAAGAGTAAACTAAAGTTATACAGCTTTTAGAATTTGGATGTCTTCATCAAAATACATATTGTCATTTAACTCCATTTTATGTCTATGAAAGGGAAGAATAGCACAATAGATGAGCAGAAGCAACATCAAAAAATTATATAGATACTATCTAGAAGTGCCTGTCGCCATCGTACAGACAATAAGAAAACAAATGCAACAGGAACTAAATAATTGCATCAATATTCATAAAAGTAGTTTAAGAAAAGTTGTGGCACCTTATCTCTTCCTTGCACAACCACTGAAGTAATTTGGGATTATTGGTATCAGCCGGATGAAGAAAGCTATAATCACAAGGAAAACAATATATTGAGTAGTTTATGAACAATCTTAAACATATGAAACCAGAAAAACTATTATATCCTTTTAAAGGTTAAACTTCCAGCTGAATAAAAATTTACTCATTGAACTCGGTGATATTCAAAAGGCCATCTCCATCCACATCAGATGCATTAAAATGCTCCTCTTTCCACCAGCCCATATCATATCCAAAAGAATTATTATCTGGAGTAAGAGAATCAAGAAAGATATATTAGAAAGTATAGAACCTAATGTTTTAAATCTGTCGAGCACAAATTTGAAATTACAAGGAATTGTCATATGCTGCAGAAGGGTTTAACTAAATGATGTAGCTCCAGACAAGCAAACAAATGTTGTTTGAAAGGGACACTTCTGTTGCATAAATTGAATCACGCATCAAGTGTGCACTTAATGAGATCTTCATTTCTGAAATATTTTTTGTTGTGATAAGAAATGTAGGTTTTATAAACATGCGCTCCAAATAGAAATGAACAGTTTAAAACCATATTTCCAACAAAGTTAAGGCCTGTTTTCTTCACTCTATTGGATTTGACAAACTAAGTTCAAGTCCTCAACTAAACTACTTCTCACTTGCACTTACCATTATTGGTTTTGAGCTTCCCAATCACTCGACCATAGCATTCACAATAACATAGTATAAATAAAAATCCTCAAATAACTAGGCAAGAAGCTTAAAACTCTTTAAAAACTTTATTGGGATTATTTTAATTCACGAAAAAAATGAACAAAATCGAAATAACTAAAATTCAATAAATAAATAGAGGAAAAGAAAAGGATTCGAGTAGGACAGAATGAAATTGAAATTGAAATTGACCTGAGTTTTTAACCCAGCCGGGGGCCTCGTACTCAGCGTAAGATACAAACCCATCTTTATTCTTATCATGAACCTCCATCTCCCTTTCAGTCCGATGCAAAACCTCCCGCTGGCTCTGCTGCAAGTTCCACTCAGTCAGCTCGTGCTCACTCACGTACCCATCCATAGGGCCCACGTCAATCTTGGGGAACAAAACCACCAACCTGTTGGTGACATTAAACCGTTCCTCATCATTCACGTAGTCCTCGGCATTCATGAAGTCCTCCCACTCGGGCTGGGACTCTTGCCCGGGAGCCTCCTGGTGAGTCGACTCGGCTGGAATCAGCAACTCGGGATGGTGGATCTGAAAGTAGTTGTGCTCCCATTGCTTGTCCTCACGGTGGCGCTCGATGTCAGCTATCAGGGGGTCAAAAGAGACAGGTTCGTGGTGGTGGTGGTGGGGGGGTTCCGCCGTGAAGTTGAAGTTGGACCTGAGTATAAGGCGGCGGTGTCGGTGAGCACGGTGGGACTTGTCGTTGGAGGAGCGGGAAACGAGAATTAGGAGGAGTATTGCTACTGTAATGTAGATGATCAATGAGGCTCTGCCCATCTTCTCATCTATCTATATAGAAATACTGCTCGCAATGAATTCACACAAAAACAGGAGATTTGCAGATAGCAAAGCCCGAATTTTGTATATATGATTTCGAATTGACTATTTAGGTTCTAGAGTCGAAAACGTGGACGTGTTTGCAGGTAGATCTGCTGTAGTTGGAGATTGCTTGCGTTTAGGGTCCTTAAAATTTTATTTGCATTCTTCTACTTATTTTCAATCACACATTTTTCAAAAATATCAATAACTTTTTCATTTTTTCAATCACACATTTTCTATCAATTTACTGTTCAAAATATATTATTCCAAAATAACCTGGACATACCCTTAAAACATTTCCAAAAAACTGTTTAAACATAAAATGCTCTCTATTTTAAAGAGTCGTCACTTAAAATTATGCTCCAAGAAACTCTTTAAATTAACATTTTAATTCTCTATAATTAAATGCATTCAAAATGTTTCAATTTTTTGTTTCAATTTTTAATGTAGAAAAATAATAAAATAATCTAAAGAAAAGATAATTAAAATAAAAGATTAAAAAAATAATAAATATTTTTTGAAGTTTGCTGGATTTCTTCAAAATTTTAACTCTATAAAATTTTAACTCTTATAGATGCTCTCCAAATGATAGAATATGTTCTTTAAAAATAGAGGGTCTCTTGGAGATACTCTTACTTTAGAGCTTAGAGTATTACTATTAAAAAGAAGTGGAAATAGGTGAAATTCCTTTTTATTAAGACGTTGACGTTGACGGAGATTAAAATTAATTTTTTAGTAAATTTTGATAAAAAGTTGATAAAATTTATAGTTGAAAAGTTGTAAATGTCATAAAATATA